>BSBK01002399.1:2375000-2685000 GCA_027943335.1 Chamaecyparis obtusa
GGAGTAGGATGACTACAAGGTCATGATCAATGAACAATGTCTAGTGAAGTTCATGATTGGTAGATACCATGATGAGATGCTATGTGATATCATACCTATAGATGCATGTCATATGTTTTTGGGTAGACTGTGCTAGTTTGATAAGTATTCTATACATGATGGTCATGCAAATACCTATTCCCTAACAAAGGATGGAGTGTGACATAAGCTAAAGCCATTGAAGGATATAGAAGAAAATTTATTAGTAATGCAAGAATAAGTTTATTTGATGGAAGAAAATTCCTAGAGGGTATGAGGTATGAACATATATATTTTTCTTTAATTTCAAAAATTGGTAAAGAGGAAGTAGAAGATGTTCCTGCAAAAGTTATAGATTTGTTGAATGAGTTTTAGAATATTGTATCTAATAATGTGCCCGACGGATTACCACTTGTATAGAAGATCAGTCATCAGATGGACTTGATTCCAGGAGCTAGTTTTCCAAATAAGGTAGTACACAAAATGACACCAACATAAAGTGAAGAGTTAAATACATAAGTACATGAGTTGTTGTGGAAGGGGTTAATTTGAGAGAGTTTGACTCCATGTATTGTACTAGAATTATTAGCACCAAAGAAGAATGGATAATAGAGCATGTGTCCATATTCTAGGGCTATGAACAATATCACAATCAAGTACAGGTTTCCATTTCTACCAATGGATGATATTATGGACTTTTTGAGTTGGTTTGTGTATTTCAAAAAGATAGATCTGAAGAGTGGATATCATCATATTCGGATCAGATAAGGAGATGAATGGAGGACTTCCTTCAAGACAAAGGAAGGGTTTTATGAGTGTTTAGTCATGCCTTTTGGGATAGCTAATACACTGAGCACTTTGATATGGCTCATGAATGAGGTTCTGAAAGAATTTCTAGGTAAGTTTCTCATTATTTACCTAGATGATATTTTTATCTTTAATAAGACATTGGAGGAGCATGTAATATATATTCGTAGGGTGTTTTAGAAGTTAAGGGAAGAGAAATTGTTAATTAATTTGAAGAAGTTTTGTTTTTTGAAGGAGTTAGAGTATCGTGGATTTTTAGTTTCAGTAGAAGGTCTAAAAATAGACCCAGAGAAACTGAAGACTATCCTTGAATGGCTTACTCCAAGGAGTGCTATTGAGGTAAGATCCTTTTATGGTTTGGCTAGATTTTATAGAAAGTTTATATGGAGTTTTAGCAATGTTTGTCAACCCTTGACTTAAACAATGAGAGGGGATCAGAAAGAGTTCTATAGGGGTGGACAAGAGTTTTAAACTATTGATTTTTTCTTTTATGGAACAACATGTTTTAGCACTTCCAAAATTTAATAAGGTGTTTCAAGTAGACTATGATGTTATTGGCACTTCCATAGGAGTTGTTTTGAGCCAAGAAAGTAGACCTATTTCTTATTTCAGTGAGAAGTTAAATGATGCCAAGAGGAAATATTTTATTGATGATCAAAAATTTTATGCTATATTTCAAGCATTGAAAAATTTAAGACACTATCTTCTTCCTAAGGATTTTTTTTTGTATATTTATCATCAAACTTTGCAATATTTGAACACTCAAGGAAAGTTGAATCAGAGGCATTTGAAATGGGTTTATTTTTTGTAGAGTTACATATTTGTTTTGATACAAAGAAGTGGAAAGTCTAACAAGGTTGTAGATGCACTTAGCAAGAGATAAATTTTGCTGATAGAGATGCAAATTGAGGTGGTTGGGTTCAAGGAACTCAAGAGTTTGTATCTAAAGGATTGTGATTTTGGTGAAGCTTGGAAAGCTTGTATAGAACATGTTACTCTAGACTAAATGAAGTGGTTGGATTTCATCATCTAGGATGGTATGCTATTCAAAGGGAGTCAATTGTGCATTCCATGAAGTTATATGAGGGATAATCTCATCAAGGAGAAGAATAGTGGAGGATTGGCTGGATATTTTGGTCGAGATAAAACCCTTGCTATGGTTAGTGAGAATTATTACTGGCCACATTTGTAGCAAGATGTCAAGAATTTTGTATAGATTTGTGTAGTATGTTAAATGAAAAAGGGAGAAAATAAGAATAGATGGTTGTATTGGCCATTACCTATACCAGAGAAGCCATGGTAGGATATCAGTATGGACTTTGTTCTTGGTTTACCAAGGACTTAGAGGGGGCATGATTTAATTTTTGTGGTGGTTGACATGTTTTCAAGGATGGAACATTTCATCCCCTACAAGAAGACTAATGATGTTGTTCATGTGGGGGAATATTTTTTCAAAGAGGTGGTGAGACTACACGGTCTACCAAAGAGCATAGTTTCAAATAAAGACACTAAGGTTGTTGGATATTTTTGGTGCACATTATGGAAGAAGTTAAAGATAGATTTGAAGTTCATCTCATCACATTATCCACAAACTAATGTGAAGACATAGGTGGTGAATAGGAGTTTGGGAAATTTGATAAGATGTTTGGTTGGAGATAAGCCAAAAGGATGTGATTTGATTTTACCATAGGCATAATTTACATACAATAATTTTGTCAAGAAGAGCATTGGTAAATCACCATTCCAGATGGTATGTGGAAGTAATGTTGAAGGTGAGGATTTTGTAGAACACTTGAAGAACATCCATGAGGAGGTGAGGAAGCACATTACCAAAATGAATACATAGTATAAGGCTAAGGAAGATAAAAAAAGGAGGCATAAGGAATTTCAGGTTGGGGATGAAGTAATGGTTCATTTGTAAAAGGAGAGATTTCCAATAGGTATGTATAATCAGTTGAAAATGAAGAAGTTTGGGTCATGTAAGATATTGAAGAAGCATGATTTAGGAAATTCCTATGAAGTAGAGTTGCCCACTGAGATGAATATTTCATAAGTATTTAACTTTTTAGATCTGATAGAGTATTATGAAGAGGGTGTTGAAAATGGGTGCATAGAAGCACAATGGAGTGTTCTAGAAACTACTTCATCTACCACACAGATTGAGGATATACTGGATAGACATGTTGGAACAAGCACAAGGAATAGGACATATGAAGAATATATGGTCTAATGGAAAGGACAACCTATAGAAGGTTCATCATGGTTGACAATGGAGGAGGTTAACCATCTTGGTTTTCCTTTGCACACATGAGACGTGACAAGGTCACTTCTCAAATTACCCTAGGTGTCTGATGCAGGAGCATCCTAGGCGTAAGGGCAATCTTGCATCACCAAAAATAATAATATTTATGGTTTCTTTTCAGTAAGGGCTATCTTATGTAGGGTTGTTATTTTCATAAATTAACTATTTTAAGTAATTTTTTTGTTGGAGCTCAAAATGCTCTTTTTTCTTCCATGGAGGTTCACTTTGGTTATACCAGCCTACCAGTAAAGTTTCATTGCAAGATCAAGTCTAGTTTTGAAAATATTGAAAATTCTTGGTATTAGCAGTAGGGTACAAAAATTTTGAACTTAGTTTTGAAGGCTTTAGATGCTCTAAATGGGGCCAAAAATTTGACTAGCTAGAGCTTGCGCTAATTAGGCTTTGTAGAGAACTTTGCACCATTTTTGAAATGAGGTTATAATAGCCGATCAGATCAATGGGCAATGACTTATGGTCTTTGGAAGGTGCACTACCTAAAATTGAAGAAAATGAATTTCCTTCAAAATTTCTTTTTGAGTTATGAAATTTCTTTGGGCCTATTCTAATGTAATAAAAATGAATAATAATATCTTAGGTATATTTGGCCTCAAACTTAGGGTTAATTTATAGAACCTTCTTGGGTGGTGGAAAATTGCCTATATAAAGAAGGCTCGTAGTGTTTTCTACGTAGTTTTGGGTGGTTATTCGAGGCTTTGTGTTAAAATAATAACAAAATAAAGAGAGAAAAGAAATTTTTAATACAATGAGCAAGGAGTAAGAAGATTTACCATGAATTAACACAAAACTAGGAGCATTCACCAAAGAGAAAAAAAACAAAGGAGACAATATTTTGAAGGGGGAAAAGCATTAAAAAAACCCTGTGATATAATGAATGTGGCAAAAATGCCTAAGAATGAGAGAGAGAGAGAGAGAGAGAGAGAGAGCTTAGCTCATACAATAGTGTTCAAGAAGAAGAATTATCTCATATGAAGAGAGAAAAAGAGCCATCTCTTTAATAGAGATGTGAGGAAGGAGTTACATTGTAACTCCCATTTCTATGCATGCCACATTTCAATAGTGTGTGAGACAGGTGTAGGATTCCTCATAAGGAGGAATATCTAGAATAAGAAATTACAAGGAAAATAACATTTAGGATACCTTGGTTTATCCTAGTAAATGTGACAACTAGATAAAGATTAATTTTAACACCCCCCTTTAATCTTTACTAGGGGGTTTACAATCAAAGGGTTTTAAACCCAAATTTGTACAATGAATCAAGATATCTGCAACTTGATCTTCTCCTCTGCAGAAGATGAGGGAGACTTTCTTTTCTGCAATGTGCTCTCTAATGAAATGGTGGTGGAGTGAAATGTGCTTTGATTTTGCATGGTAAACTGGATCCTTTTCCAAGGCTATTGCACTTTGATTGTCACAATAAAATGGTGTAGGTTCTTGTTGAGGAAGACCCAAATCTTCAAGTATTCTTCTAAGCCATAAAGCTTCTTTAGAGGCATGAGTAAAAATTTTATATTCAGCTTCATTAGAACATAGAGAAACAAATTCATCTTTTTAACTTTTCCAAGATATAGCACCTGATCCAAGAGAAAAATAATACCCAAAAGTAGATTTCCCATCATTAGGGTCTCCACCTAAATCTGAATCAAAAGAACTTTTTAAAGAAAAATCAACATTTGCATCATAAAATAATCCTAAGTTATTAGTACCTTTAATGTATCATAATATCCTTTTAGAAATTTTGAAGTGTGTTTGTTGAGGTTTGGACATGAATCTTGAAACTAAACCAACACTAAAAGATAGATCAAGTCTAGTGAGAGTTAGATAATTTAAACTACCTACAAGTTCTCTATAAGGAGTAGCATCTATGAATGGAGATTGCATATCTATCATTAACTTAGTTCCTAATTCACAAGGAATAGAGAAATCATTAGCATTAGTCATATAAAATCTTTCTAAGAGATCTTGAGCATACTTAGATTGTGAAACAAATATACCTTTAGAAGTTTGCCAAATTTGCATGCCTAAGAAATAGTGCAAGATGCCTAAATCTGTCATTTGAAAGTTTTGATTGAGTTGAAATTTAATTTTAGAAAGTAAAGGAGTAGAGCTAGAGGTAAGGATTAAATCATTAACATATAAGATAATAATAACAATGTCATTTTTTAGTATGGTTTATATACAAATTTGGATCATTTTTACTTCTATCAAAACCTTGAGAAATGAAGAAAGAATTGATTTTAGAGTACTATTCTCTAGGAGATTGTTTTAAACCATAAATAGACTTCTTGAGTTTACATACTAAATGTTCATTACCTTTTTGAATAAAACTTGGAGGTTGAGACATGTATATTCTTCATGCAAATTGCCATTCAAAAAAGCACTTTTAACATCCATTTGGTGAATAGGCCAATTCATTTTAGAGGCTAAAGCTAAAATAACTTTAATGGTAGGCATTTTTGCAACAGGAGAAAAGGTTTCATTATAGTCTAATCCTTCAATTTGAGAGAAGCCACATTGATGCAGGAGCATCCTGGGTGTAAGAGCAATCTTGCATCACCCAAAAATATTTCTATTTTTGTATTCAATAAGGGCTATCTTGTGCAAAGATGCTATTTATGGAAACTTTCTATTTTTAGTAAGTTGGTCATCTGATCTCAGAATGTTTTTATTTCACATGTGGAGGTTCATCTTAGTCATATAAGCCTGCCAGTAAAGTTTCATGGCTAGATCAGGTCTAGTTTTGAAGATATTGAAGATTCTTGGTATTGGCAGCAGGGTATAGAAACTTTGAACTCAATTTTGAAGGCTTTAGAGGCCCTGGATGAGGTCAAGAATTTGGGTGACATGCGCTTGTGTGAGTCAAGCCTATAGAATGCTTTGTGGCCTTTTTAGAATGGGGTTATAATAGTCAATCAGGTCAACTAGCGATGACTTATGGTCTTCGAAAGTTGGGTCACCTGAAATGGCGAAAAATGATTTTCCTTCAAAATTTTTCTTTGGGTTTCAAAAGTTATTTTGAGCTGACTTTGATGTAATAAAATTGTAAAATAAAATAATTCTAAGTTTGGTCAGCCTTGTTGGCTAAAATTTTGGAACCTTCCCAGGCGGTGGAAAATTGCCTATATAAGGAAGGCTGTAGTGTTGTCTTAGGTAGTTCGGGGCAGTTCTGGGTAGTAGATCTGGGTATTGATTCAAGGCTTTGTCCTACAAAATATTGTCAGGGAATGCCCATGTGACTTTGCATATTGTAATTCTGAAAGTTTGCAATTCCACATTTGTGGACATAATAAGAAGCCCATTTTCTATTCTTGCATATTGCTGTTATTTCTCTATTTCTATTATGTGTTTGTGGTATTAAGGGGAGCACCCTTCATCAAGTGGTATCCGAGTAGGAGTTCTTGAGTGTGTAAACAAATCACTAACTATGAGGCAGTTTGCACTAGGACTGTGGTTAGGGTTTCAATGCGCATCATGAAAATGCCTCCATAAAGGGAACATGGTGGAAGAGCTGGTGTTGTAACACCTAAGGTTAGAGCACTCTAGAGACAAGTGCGAGCATTGCAAGAAGAGATTCACAGAGGAATGAATCTTAATGTCAGATATGAAAGTGAGGATGAAGCTGAAGAAGGAAATGATGATCAAGAAGAAGGTGAAATTCTAAATCAAGAAGAAGAAAGGCTTTTCCTAGCCATTTCCAAGATCGGGAAAAGACCTAGCATTGAGGTTCCTACATTTTGAGGAAACCTTAACCTAGAAGAATTGATCGACTGGATCAATGAATGTGAAGAATATTTTGTGTATGAAGATATTGAGGATGCTAATAGGGTCAAATTTGTGAAGGCTAGACTAAAGGTTCATGCAAAGATCTAGTGGATAGTCATATGGAGGCCGAAATGAAGATCTGAAAAAGAAGGATAAGGCCAGTAGTAGTCAAAATTACAGAAGAAACAATTCCAATCATTTCCAAGATCAAAACAATAGACATCAGAGATCAAAACTATGGAGAAGAACGTCATAGGTCATTTGAATGTCGTCAATGCTAAGGAACGATAGATAGGAGGAATGAAGGCCAGGCCAGAGTTGCACATGTAGATGAAGATGCTAGATCATCAAATTTTAAAGATGTTGAAAGAGGAGAAACAATGTTTAATAGAAGAGACCTACTGAGTGGTGAGAATGAACCTAAACAAAGGAGGAGCTTGTTTCTCACTAGATGAAAGTGTGAGGGTAAATGTTCTGATGTGATTATTGATAGTGGAAGCACTAAAAATTTAGTTTCAGAAGAGATGGTGACAAAGTTGAAGCTCAAGAGATAGAAACACCCACATCCATATCGGATTGCCTGGGTGTAGGATGACCACAAGGTCATGGTTAGTGAATAGTGCCTAGTAAAGTTCAAGATTGGTGGGTACCATAATGAGGTACTATGTGATATCATACCTATGGATGCATGTCACATGTTGTTGGGTAGTCCATGGTAGTTTGACAGATATTTTGTACATGATGGTCATGTGAATACCTATTCTCTGACAAAGGATGGAGTGTGAGATAAGCTAAAGCCATTAAAGGAGACCAAAGAAAAGGTATGTGGTAATGCAAGAATAAATTTTGTTGATTGAAGAAAATTCGTAGATGGTATGAGGCATGAGCATGTGTGTTTTGCTTTAATTCCAAAATTTGGTAAAGAGGAAGCCGAGGATGTACCTGTAGAGTTTGCAAATTTGTTGAATGAGTTTTAGGATATTGTATCTGATAATGTACTTGATGGATTACCGCCAGTAAGGAAGATCAGTCATCAGATGGATTTGATTCTAGGAGCTAGTTTTCTAAATAAGGTAGCACACAGAATGACACTAGTAGAAAGTGAAGAGTTGAAGATAGATTTGAAGTTTAGTTCATCACATCATCCACATATTGTATATGGAAGTAGTCCCAGAAATGTATCTGAGTTAAGGAAGATAGATAAAAGAGAAATAAGTAGTGCTAAAGCTAAGGATTTTGTAGAACATTTGAAGAACATCCACAAGGAGGTGAGGAAGCATATTACCAAGATGAATGCACAGTATAAGGCTAAGATAGATGAGAAAAGAAGGCATAAGGAATTTGATATTGAAGATGAAGTCATAGTTCATTTGCGGAAGGAGCAATTTCTGGTTGGTACATATAACAAGCTAAAAATAAAAAAGTTTGGGCCATGTAAGATATTGAAGAAGCATGATTCAGGAAATGCATATGAGGTTGAGTTGCCTACTGAGCTGAGTATTTCACCAGTATTTAATGTTTCAAATCTGATAGAGTATCATGAAAGAGGTGTTGAAGATGAGGTTACAGTAGCATAGAGGAGTATTGTAGCAACCAGTTCAGATATCAAGGAGACTGAAGACATAATGGATAGTCATGTTGGTAGAAGCACAAGGAATAGGACATATGAAGAGTATCTGGTCAAGTGGAAAGGATGACGTATTGAAGATTCATCATGGCTAATAAAGGAGGAGGTTAACCGTCTTGGTTTTCCTCTACACACCTGAGTCATGATAGGGTCACTTCTCAAATTACCCTAGGTGTCTGATGTAGGAGCATCTTGGGTGTAAGAGCAATCTTGCATAACCCGAAAATATTTCTATTTTTGTATTCAATAAGCGCTATCTTGTGCAGAGCTACTATTTATGGAAACTTTCTATTTTTAGTAAGTTGGTCATCCGATCTCAGAATGTTCTGATTTCACATGTTGAGGTTCATTTCAGTCATATCAGCTTGCCAGTAAAGTTTCATGGCTAGATCAGGTCTAGTTTTGAAGCTAGTAAAGATTTTCGGTATTGGAAGCAATGTATAGAAACTTTGAACTCATTTTTGAAGGCTTTAGAGGCCCTAGATGAGGTTGAGAATTTGGGTGACAGACACTTGCATGAGTCAAGCCTATAGAGCACTTTGTGGTCTTTCCAGAATGGGGTTATAATAGTCAATCAGGTCAACTGGTGATGACTTATGGTATTCGGAAGTTGGGACACCTGAAATGGTAGAAAATGATTTTCCTTCAAAATTTATGTTTGGGTTTCAAAAGTTATTTTGAGCCGACTTTGATGTAATAAAATTGTAAAATAAAATAATTCTAAGTTTGGTCAGCCTTGTTGGGTAAAATTCTGGAATCTTCCCAGGTAGTGGAAAATTGCCTATATAAGGGAGGTTGTAGTGTTGTCTTAGGTAGTTCGGGGTAGTTCTAGGTAGTAGATCTAGGTATTGATACAAGGCTTTGTCCTACAAAATATTGTAAGGGAATGCCCATGTGGCTTTGCATATTGTAATTCTGAAAGTTTGTAATTCCACATTTGTGGAGATAATAAGAAGCTCATTTTCTATTCTTGCATATTGTTGTTGTTTCTCTATTTTTGTTATGTGTTTGTGGTATTAAGGGGAGCACCCTTCATCACACGTGCAAGTATTCTAGCCTTAAATTTACTAATTTCATTATTGGCATTCAACTTAGTTTTGTATAACCATTTACATGAAACTAGATTTTTGCCATGAGGTAAAGTAAGTAAATCCCAAGTATTATTAGAAATTAAACTATCATATTCCTCTTGCATAGCAATTTTCCAATGAGGTTGATTTTTAGCTTGAGAAAAAGTTTGAGGATCATTAGAATTAGAGAGAGAAGTGATAAGAGCATAATTGCAGTAGTTTATCCTTCTAGGTTTAAGTCCACCCATTCTAGAAATGTAATCATCACCTTCATTAAGTAAATATTTAAACCATTTAGGATTTCTCCTAGAATTAATAAAAATATTACTAGGAGGAGTAAACAGATTATTACCATCATCATCATCATCATTGCTACTACTAGAAGGAACAAATCATTAGGAGTATCATTACTATCTTTATGTTCATCATTATCCTTTTCAAGAGTATTAGTATTATCCTTAGTGTTAGGAGAAAAAACAAGAGGAATAGAAACATTAGGAGCAGAAATGTGAGGAATAGGGTTGAGAGATGGAGGTTGGTCCTCCCCAAGAACTATGTTGCTGTGACTAAAATTAGAATCTAAAATTTGAGAAAAGTCATGGACACCATTTTTAGAAATGCAAACATCTTGAGCTATTTGAACTTTATTAGTAAGAGGATCATAAAATCTATAACCTTTAGTGTTCTCAGAATAGCCAAAAAATACATGAGGTGAGGATTCTGGATCTAACTTTTTCCTTTTTTGTTTAGGTGTTTGAACATAAGTAGTGGAGCCAAAAATCTATAAATGAGACAAATTGTGTTTTCTTCCTGACCAAGCTTCTTCAGGAGTTTTATTTGGCAAGGCCTTAGTAGGAGTTCTATTTAGAATATAGGTGGCACATTCCATGGCTTCAGCCCAAAATTTATAATCCATATTTCTAGCATGTAAAAAACATCTAGCCATTTCTACTATTGTTCTATGCTTCTATTTTGCCACACCATTTTGTTCTGGTGTATAAGGAACGGTAAGCTCATGTTTGATACCAAAAGATCTTAAGTAAGAATGGAAAGCATGATTAACATATTCAATACCATTATCAGTCCTAAGAATCTAAATTTTACAACCACTTTGTCTTTCCACAAAAACATGAAATTCAACAAAAATATCAAGGACTTGATCTTTACTATGTAAGAAATAAATCCAAGTTCTACAAGAATAATCATCAACAAAAGTTAAATCATATTTAGAGCCTAAAATAGAAGTATTTTCCATAGGACCTAAAAGATCACTATGAATGAGAACTAACTTATTATTAGCTCTCCATGATGATTTATTGGGAAAAGATTCTCTATGCATTTTACCACTCATACATCTGTGGCAATCAAACTTAAGAGTAAACTTACGTAGCCCATCTAACATATTTTCTTTTTGCATTAATGAGATATAATTAGAATTTAAATGTCCTAGCCTCTCATGCCAAATGTGAAAATCAACAGTAGTGAGTAATGAATATCTAGGAGAGGCAAATTGATAAAATTTAAAGAGATTATCATCATCCAATTTAGCATTAGCAACTATTTGATCAGTATTGGGATCAATGATATGGAAAATAATTTTATGAAACTCAACCTTATAATCTTGACATAATTGCAGAACATAAATAAGGTTAGCTTTCAAATAAAGAACATAAAGCACATCATGTAATTTACCATTTGGAACAGAAACATTACTAGTTCCTTCAACTTGACAGCAATAATTATCAGCTAAAGAAATAGGAATATTCATAGAATCAGGTTGCAAAGAATCAAAGACTTCCTTATGAGATGTAACATGTTGAGATACACCACTATCAATAATCCATTCAAGTGGTTTAGAAGCATTGAATCAAACAGTAAAAGCAGAACGAGATTGATTTCCATTTGAGTAGTTTTGAGAATTAGGTTGATCATCCTTTTCTTTCTTAAAATAGTTATGTATTGAGGGACCATCTTTACCGCAGTAGGTGCAATGTGGCCTATTTGAATGATTACTATTATGATAGTTATTGGAAGGCCTAGAATTGTAATGATCATTAAATTGTTGGCCAGAGTTATTATTATTAGTATTGTTTGATCTTTGATAATTTTGGTTATGTTGATTAGTGTTATAAGATCTATTTTTATTGTGACTTTGAGAGACATAGGCATGTTTGTGAGCTTTAATTATACCAAATTGAATCAATTTTTCTTCCTCTTGATGCAACATATTTTGAAAGATGACATAAGTTAATTGAGATGCTAAACAAGGAATAGCTAACTGAGAGTAAATATTTGTAATAAATTGTTGGAACTGTCTAGGCAAACATTTATGAATAATTATGTGGATTATCCTTAAATTAGAGAGAGGAACTTGTAAACCAGTTAGTAAAACTTTAATTGAATCAAACTTGAGCAAGAAATCATCAACAGAGTTGAAGTTGGTATACCTGAGGTCTTCAAGTTGGTCTTGAAGATAGATTTTTTGAGTCTCATCTGCATTGTCATAGGTATCTTTCAGGATGTCCCAAGCTTGATGGGCTTCTGTACAAGTAGAAATTAAGACATACAATTTAGGACTTAAGGAGATCCCGATTAAACCAAGTGCTTCCTCATTTTTAGTCTGCCAAGCAGTTTGGTCAGCTTGAGGAGCAGAGGCTACTAGTTTTGAATTGGCATTAGTTGCAATATCTAAAATATGTCTGAATCTAAAGATGAAGGTCATGTATGTTTTTCATGCATGATAATTTATACTAGTTAACTTTATTTTTGGAATTAGGGTGGTCATCATTAAATACATAGATTTAAAGTAAAGAGCACCTAAACTTGAGATAAATAAATGAAAACCTTTAATAGAACTTAGAAAAAGAAACTTTTAAAGCAAGAGCACTGTGAGAGAAGCCAAAAAACTAGACATGCAGATTGAACGCATGCAAAAGAAACTATATACACTCACGTGCAACAATAGAAAGCTATGTTAGCTTACACCAAGGAGACATGAAAGGAAAAAACCAACAACTACCAGAGGTAAAACTGAAACCAAGAACACTCAAGAGTTAACAAATCTCTATTAAGCTATTATTGATTAATAGATAATGACAAGAATCTCTTGCATGCAAAGAGAAAGCTATACACTTAAGCATGCAAAGAGGAGACAAAGAGAGAGTAGGAATTTGCAAATAGCAAAGATTGAACCAAGGATCTAGAGGTTAAAGAAAAGCACAAGAGAATATATGAATGCAATGATGGATATTGCATGTTCCAATGAATTCACCTTGATTGATTGATGATTACATAATAGGCCTCCTTATATAGGAAAGCTGATAAGAGAGAATGAAAATGAGTTGATAAGATATTACCTATGCTAGGTGTAATCACATGTCCACTAAATGTGGATCATCCTGCATTATGAAATAAAGTATGTGCAATGGGATTGGGATGATAACGTAATAAGAGCACTAAAGGTGGATCTAGCACCAAAAATGGAATTACTCCTACACCATGTGCTTAATGAGGTGCATACTCCTAGGTGTCTCAATCACTAACTACTATGCAATGCATTATCCTAAGTAAGATTAAGTAAAGTGTAATTAGGAATATTTAATTACACCAACACCCCCCCTTAAGTGAAACTTAGGGGAATGCACTTAAACTCACAATTCAAGATGGGTCCCGGCAACTAGGCCATGTTAGGTACCCATGTACAAAATGCAAGACATGAAATGCATAACTCTCATAAAGAGGAGAAAGAGGGAAAACCTCATGGGAAAAACCCGCCCCCAAAAAGAGAGAAGAAAACAAGATGCATGGATGGATGGAGTAATCAAGAGCCCCCAAGAACTACATACATCATGTATATACAAAGAATTATCCCCACATAAGAAGGATAGTTGGAGACATGATATCCCCCCCATAATGTAGAAGCTCCCATGTTGATGAAGAGTAATTGCAACTAATAGATGAACAAATGCTTACAAGAAACATGTCTCCCCTTAGGAAGAAATAGATACATCAAATCATGAAGAAGCAAATCCATGTGAAAATGGAATGAGGAAGAAGATGAAGGTCTCCATGCATGAATCTCTGAAGACTAAATAGGAATCTCCAAGCCTAAAGAATCTATCACCTCATGTGACAAATCAAATGAAGAAGGAGAAGGATCAAGTGTACCAATCTCCAAAGAAGGTGAAGAAGTATCCCCAACTATGATGAAAGTGTCATCAAAGGAAAGAGAAACCCCCTCATGTATGTCTTCTAAATCTACATCATGAGAATCAACAAATGCCGAAGAGGTATCCAAGTAGTCATAACACTCTACAGGATTTGAAACACAAAGATCATCCTGCTGAATAGTAGAGCCCATGTCTGAAGAAGTAGGAGCTAGAGGAGTAGGAAGATCAACACTTGTCTCAACAACAAAATGATTCAGGTGCCCAAAATTATCCTCATAATTATCCCTTGGCAAAGGGATGGGTACATCATGAATATCATCATCATCATCAACAAAATGTGAAAAAGAATACAAGCGTGATGTATGATCAACAACTCCCATAGCTAGGACATCTCTAGTCTCCATGTCCCTAATGTAGACATAATCAGGAGTAAAGTCAATAATTTTACCTTGTGCCCCATGTGTAATTTGGTAAATAGAAAGGAGATTAGTGGTCAAGGATGGTACACAAAGAACATCATTAAATGTCCCCTCTCCCATAGGAATAGAACCTTTCCCACAAACTCTCATGAATGTGTTGTTACCCATCAAAATATTAGGAGAATTAAAATGCTCAATAGAAGAAAACATATCCATAGAAGATGCCATATGATGTGATGCACCTAAATCAAGAAGCCATTTACCTTGCTCAGGATGTGTGGAAGCCAAGAGTGCTTGTCCTTTACCTTTATCTTTGGATGATGATGGAGATGTAGAAGCTGCCAAATGTGTATAAGAAGGAGCAGACACTGATTGAGGGAAACTTAAGGTTGTGTTTCCGAATAATGTGAGTTAGCTCATCAATCTTCATTTGAAAACACTTATGCTCATCATGTCCTAGCTTTTTACAATATGCACATTTATCTCTCTTTCTTCTAGATGATTCCTCTTTTGAAGAGGACTTGGATTCAGTACTATTATGTTAAGGAGATTCATTACCTTTGTCATGAGGCTTAGGATCCTTATGTTGTTTCTTTCCTTTTCCATTAGAAGCCTTTGATGTAGATCACTTGCAATCAATGCTTGATGTGTGGAAGGATTCAATTGACCCATGTGTGCCAACTTTGCTTGTTCCCTTATGAGTTGTGTTGCAAATTCATCAAGAGGGGGAAATTTGTATGCATTACCAAGAGCATCCATAGTAGCATACAATGTAGAAACTAAGATAGAATAATTAGGACCAAGCTTGGAGAGAATAGAAAGAGATCAATTGTCATCTACTTTCTAGAGAATAATTAAGACCTATGAGATCATTTTCTAATTTAAATTTTCTCATTCTATCAGGTTTACCAAAGAGTCCTTCTAATATGACCTAAGCATCATGAGGATGTGTGCAAGATGCAATATGAAAGTGCAAGTGGTGAGAGATGGATGATCTAAGAGAGACAAGTGCTTTATCCCTTTGATCAAACCATTTTTGCCTTTTTGCAACACCTATTTGAGCTTCTTGATCCTACCCAAGAGTCATTCTAAACAATCCAAGACTCAAAAAATGATCACTTAAAGATACTTTCCATTCATGGTAGTTATATGGAGTGAGGATTTTGACCTTTGAATTATCCATATTGCAACCAAATAATGACTAATAACTACTGATACAAATCAGAAAACTAAAATCCAAGGATTAACCAAGTACAAATCTAGCCCCAAATTGACTTATTTATGAAAGTGATATATCCACCTCAAATCACTGAAAACTGATTGTAGATCTAGAAAGTAGATGAAAAATCATGCACATTCAAAAAAAAATTCACCTCAAAATGTTACCGTATGAGCCCAAACGAAGCCCTGAAAGTTGTAGAAATCAGGAGTAGTCAACAAAATCTGCAATTTCTAATAAATCAGAACACCAAATTGCCAAAATAATACCACCACTGGATTCTTTAGGAAATTTAACCCAATTTCAAAAAAAATTGCTTCAAAAAAGGAGCAAAATTGAGCAAGTTATGGCCATCTAAAGTCAGACTGTCAAAATGAAAACTCCAATGGTGAAGGCTGGAGAATTTTCAAACACTGCTGACATCAACCATTCAGAGGATTAAATTTGACGTTCTAGAGGCTATCACAAAAAACCTAATTTGGCATGTTTTGATGGCTAGATGGCTATCAATTTTAGGTGAGCAAAAATGATGATGTCAGCAAAAATGCCCTCCTTGCTTACGTGGCAGATGACTATGCATTCCGTACGGATGACATGGTGAGATGATGTCACAGCTGGTGACATGGCTATCTACCACATGCCACTATTTGATTTGACCATAGGTGTTGATTGTGCAGCGAGGTTGTCTCCGCTAACTGGTTGGGTCCGGCTGCCCAGGGGCTGTGTGGTAGTGGTTGTGGTGCCTGCGTGTCACCAGTGGCACTGTTGAGGTGGCTGGTGTTGTACAGGTGTCGATGGGGCCATTGAGGTGGCCTCCAAGTGGGCAAAGGTGGGCGCAGCAGTGGCTAGAGTGGTGGGTGCTGGGGAGAGGGGTGGCTAGGGGATTTAGTCCCACATACATTGTGGGAATGACAATTTAGCCATTTTTATATGTGATTGCCCAAATAGTCAATAGACTAGGAAGTCAGGCCTAGCTATTGGTTGGGCTCCCCTGCTTGCTTAGGATCAGGGTTTGGCTCTGTTCGATGTTATGCTGACGTTACCAGATGTGTGTGGTGTACAGAAAGGGCACGTACCAAGCCCGAAATATAAATTTTGTAGAAATAAAAAAACTCTGAAAAATACCAGAATAAAAAAAATATTATTTTTTTTTAACAAAATCATACTGCAGAGGTGCAAATCGGGCCGTATGGTCCAATTTGTAAAAATATTTTGCCTCGATTTTTACTTTCACCAAATATGGGCAAATTTATAGTTAATCTTAACCTAAATAGCCTCCCAGACGCAATGGTGAGGTCAGATCTGCTCCAAGACGCCTCTATCGCACGCTGGTTCCTAGATTTGAGATTTGGACCTTTAAAGCTTGCATCAAGCTCTCTTCAAATTGGCTAATCAGAACACTCCAATGGCTCTGATACCATGTAAGAATTTGCAAATAGCAAAGATTGAACCAAGGATCTAGAGGTTAAAAAAAAGCACAAGAGAATATATGAATGCAATGATGGATATTGAATGATCCAATGAATTCACCTTGATTGATTGATGATTACATAATAGGCCTCCTTATATAGGAAAGGCGATAAGAGAGAATGAAAAGGATTTGATAAGCTATTACCTATGCTAGGTGTAATCACATGTCCACCAAATGTGGATCATCCTCCATTATGTAATAAAGTATTTGCAATGGGATTGGGATGATAATGTGATAAGAACACTAAAGGTGGATCTAGCACCAAAAGTGGAATTACTCCTACACCATGTGCTTAACGAGTTGCACACTCCTAGGTGTCTCAATCACTAATTACTATGCAATGAATTATCCTAAGTAAGATTAAGTAAAGTGTAATTAGGAATATTTAATTACACCAACAAAGAGAAATAAACTAAATAAACATGTTAACAATGAAAAGGCAACACAATCCTGCAAAACAAACGTTAATCAGACCAAAGAAATGAACGCTTACAGAACTAAGAATCTGAACTGATGCTAAATATCTAGAAAGTGGATTTAAATGATTAATATAATGAAAAATAAACTAAATCTATTGAAGCCTGTTTGCCTGCAAAGAGCCGGCGGTGATTAGTAAACTGAAAAAAATGTTTAGAATATAACTAAAACCCTTAGCACTTGAGTGAATCGATTATAGGAAGAGATGAACACTATTAAAAGTAATTAATAAAGAAGAAATTGCATGCAGACCAACACAACAACGATAGGTAAGAATAAGAAAAACAAACTGTGAAAACCAAAGATCAAGATGATATTATAACCTTAAATTATTTAAGATAAAAAATAAATTGAATTAGAAATGACAGTTTTGAATCCAATATTATATTAGTGCTTTGATATTGTAGCCAAGAAACGTTGAATAATATAAACGTTAATCAAATAATAATTTTAAGGTGAGATCAAAATATAAATGAAAATGTTATAAAGAAATGTTATAAGGAAAGAGTAACGTAACAAACTAATCTATGTAGCCAAACTCGTTAAGGGAGGAGGAATGATTATAAATGTTACCAAACTTGATATGAGCAATAATAACAAAAAGAAATGTTATGTGAGTTAATCTATTATGAACAACAATAAACCATTGGCACCAATGCTAATTAATCAAAAAAACTGTAGTAATGACTAAAAAATAGGAAATGTTAATTAGATCTCCTCTATTCCAAATTAAAGAAGCATGTGGCAATGGCTATGGAGGTGGTGCTTCTGGTGCATTGCACTAAGGTGAAGGCAAAGAAAATTTTGGGTGAGAAAAAATAAGAGACACAATACATGGATGGCTTGTATGCGACAATGAAAATGAGATCGTGGTTGGAAGCTTACAATCGGTTGCAGGCGAGCGCAATGGCCTTTGGAGAGAAGCTCCCAATACCTGAGATCATGGTGGTTGGTGGTCAGTTGGATGGAAAGAGAGGCAAAGATGGTGCAGAGGCTAACATACCACAAGAGCCACAACTACCACACAAAAAAAAATTAGACCAGATACGTCAAAACCCCTAAAAAAGAATCACCGTACAAACAATGTAGAAGCTCTATATGACAAACCCGATCAACCTTGCATCAAAATCTCTATTGTGTGATCAAATAGGAAGCACACTTTGAAGAGAATAAAAAAAATGCATGTAGAACAAGATAATAGCAACTATAATGATTTAAGAAAAAAAATGCATGCGTGGAAAGCGAAAATACTTTGAAAAGATGTTGCACTCAAAACAATCTAAACTTAGAATGAACCGATATATATATATATATATATATATATATATATATATATATATATATATATATATATATATATATATATATATATATATATATATATATATATATATATATATATATATATATATATATATATATATATATATATATATATATATATATATATATGCATGTAACTGAAATCAATGCAGTGATTAAAAAAAACAAATATAGAAACTAAATTAGTAATGCAATGATTAAGAGAGATGGCAAAAAAGTTTAGAAACTAAATTAGTAATGCATGAACCGAAATTTAAACTAATTGCAAAGAACTAAAATTAATTCACCAAGATATTGCAAAGAACTAATTGTAAGAACTAAAATGAGATTCAAATCTCTCTAAATAATGTCTCTGAATTTGGAGTGCACCAAGATATGGTAGCTTCTTTACCGATACACTCAAAACATGATTAAACCAACCTGCTCTGATACCATGTTAAAATAATAACAAAATAAAGAAAGATAAGAAATTATTTAATACAATGAGCAATGAGTAAGAAGATTTACCATGAATTAACACAAAACTAGGAGCATTCACCAAAGAGCAAAGCAAAAAAGGAGACAATATTTTGAAGGGGAAAAAGCATAAAAAAAACCCCGTGATATAATGAATATGGCAAAAATGCCTAAAAATGAGAGAGAGAGAGAGAGCTTAGCTCATATAATAGTGTTCAAGAAGAAGAATTATCTCATATGAAGAGAGAAGGAGAGCCATCTCTTTAATAGAGATGTGAGGAAGGAGTTACATTGTAACTCCCATTACTATGCATGCCATATTTCAATAGTGTGTGAGACAAGTGTAGGATTCCTCATAAGGAGGAATATCTAGAATAAGAAATTACAAGGAAAATAACATTTAGGATACCTTGGTTTATCCTAGTAAATGTGACAACCAAGGAAAGATTAATTCTAACACTTTGTCTTACAAAATATTGTAAGGGAAATGCCCATGTGGCTTTGCATATTGTATTTCTGAAATTTGTAATTCCATACTTTTGGAGATTATAAGAAGCCCATTTCCTATTCTTGAAAATTGTTATTGTGTCTCTATTTATGTTTTGCATTTCTGATATTAAGGGGAGAACCCTTCATCAACCAGTGACCAATTTTTTGAGTGACACATATAGCAATGACAATTCAACCACAATTGGTAGGATGGCTTCTCCACCATATACCAGATAGTATGGGTTGGTGTCTATGGGAGTGCAGTAAGAAATATAGTAGGACTAAAGGGAATGATTGATTTGGAGATGTTAGTCACAACTAGAATCATTGACAACCTTTTTGAGTATTTTTAAGAGGGTTTTATTGGTTTCCTCATCTTGGTCATTTTCTTGGGGAAAATATGAACTAGAGAAGTGGTGGTGGATATGGAATTGTTCATAGAGATCCTTCATATGCTAGTTCTCAAATGGTGCTCTGTGATCTATGAATATGGTGGAGGGGATGCCAAAGTGGAAAATGATGGGGTAGGTTACAAGAGAGTAGCAGGAAGATCTACGGATAAGGTTTTGGCATTGGGTGTTTGTGAGGTGGGGGACATGATAATTTTTTTTAGATAAGAATGAATGTTGTGGTATCATGGGGATTGCAGGACTGACAAAGACACACACCATTTAAAAATTGGCATTCTCATAAGTGTGTGTGTTAAGTTTCTTGACTAAGAATTCATACTACATTTTATCTAGAGGGATTTCTAGAAGTGAGTTCATGGTGGCCATTGCATTTGCTTCTTTGTTTTGTAATCTGGGCACTTCCATGATTTGTAAGCTTATAAATTGTTATTTCATTTGGTCTACCAATTCTTTGTAGGGTAGTATCTTTTCTTCTTTTGTCTAGAACTCGTCTAGGACTTTCTTTATGATGAGTTCCAAGTCACCAAATATGTATAGCTATGTGATGTTCCATTTAATTATCATCTTTAAACCTTAGACAATAACTTCATATTATGCAATGTTTTTGGTGTAAGGAAATCCTAATTTGAATGACTTGGGTATGTAGTCATCTTGAGGGGCGATGAAAAGGATTTTTTCTCCTAACCCATGGGTTGTGTAGCATCAATCAAAATAAAGCTTCCATGTGGGTTGTTTGTCGATCATGTATAGGTGTTCATCTAGAAATTCCATGACTAAGGGATACACATCCACTAGTGGTGCCTCTTCTAACTAATCTGCAATGACATGTACTTTGATTGCCTTTCTGTCCACATACTGAATATTAAATTCACTAAGGAGCATCACCCATTTAGCCATGTGTCATATGAGAATTTTGTGAGAAATTAGATACTTTAGAGGATCTAGTTTAGAAATGAGTTCTACCATGTGACTAAGCATATAGTGTCAAAAATTTTGATTATAAAAAATAACTGCCAAGCAAGCTTTCTCCATTAGTGTGTAATTTAGCTCATAGCCAAAAGGTGTATGATTGATGTAGTAGATATCTCATTCTTTTCCATTTCCATCATGATGATCTAAGAGTTCCCCTAGTATTTTAGTGGTTGTCAATATGTATAAAATGAGAAGCTCTCCTAGAGTAGGGGGTACAAGGATGGGTGGATTTGCCAAATATTTTTTATCTTTTCAAAAATTATTTCACATAAAGGATTCCATTTGAAATTCATGTCTTTTTATAGTAGATGGGTGAATGGTTGACACTTATCCTCAAGTTGTGAGATTGACCTATTGACTTTAGCTTACCTTGTAGACTACATAACTACTTGAGTGTCCTAGGAGGAGGCATTTCCATTATATCTTTGACCTTTTTGGGTTCAATCTCTATACCTCTTCTAGATATGATGAATCCTAGAAGCTTACCAGATGTAACTCTAAAGATGCACTTTTTTGGATTGAGCTTCAAACCATAATGATGGAGGTAATAAAATACACATTCCAACACATTGAGGTGATCTAAGCTTGTTTTTTATTTAGCCAAGATATCATCCACATAGTCTTCAATGATCTTATAGATCATGTCATGGAATATGACATTCATGGCTCCTCGATATATGTCCCCTGTGTTCCTCATACAAAAAGGCATCATGTAATAGAAGAAGGTACCACATGGGGTTGTGAATGTTGTCTTATACTAATATTCTTCTACGATGCATATTTGGTTATAGCTATAGAAACCATCCATGATTGACAACATCTCATGTCTGGTATTGAGGTCAATGATCATATTAATGATTGGAAAGGGGAAATCATTCTTGGAACACACCTTGTTGAGATCTCAAAAGTTTGTTCATACTATAATTTCTCTTGATGATTTGGAAAGTGGTACCATGTTGGAAATTTATTCTAAATAGTCAATGGTGCATATGATGTTATCCTGTAGGAGTTTCTCCAATTCTTCTTTAACTAGTAAGGCCACCTTAGGGTGCATTTTTTGAAGCTTTTCTTGACTGGCTTTGCATTTGGATCCACTCCATGATGATGTACTACTAGATTATGTTCCAACCCAGGAATATGATCATAAGACCTAATAAATTTGATTGTATCTTCCTGGATAAGTGTAGTGAGAGATTCTTCTTCATCCTCTGACAATGATGCTACAATGTATTGTATTCTCAAACATTCTTCTATTCCTAGATTGACAAGCTCGGTTTCTTCTATAAGAATAAATGAAAGTTTTAGCCTATAATCATGAATAAGAGGAAGAGGCATGAGTCTTCATCCTTTGGAACCTTGGGGAGGTTTTCACCAGAAGATACACCCTTTGTTTTTACTTTTTCTAAGTCAAAAAGTGTCCCGAAGGGTTTTTCACCAAAAGAATCATGTTTTTCCTTTTTATGATCATTTTTGTGGCTAAAGACTTCATCTTACCTAATTTATTTCTTTAGATCCAAATTGTAGACATGTTCTGAGGCATGTCCCCATTCTTATTGTTCCATTTCTCCCATGAATCTTAGGAGAGCTCCTCACTTTGGAACTCAATGATATGTGCAACGCTTCGCTGATCTGAGTCTATGAGTTACGGGTGGATGAGTAGAAGATCAATGAGGTTTATGGAGAGTTTGAAAATGATGGAATTGTCTAGGAAGGTTTCATCATCAGATATATCATCATAGGATCTCTTAGATTCCTCTTTAGGGATGTCTTCGACCTCAAAAATTTAATCCAAGTTATTATGATAGATGTAGCCAGTTTCATTGGTTCCCCATTTGTTTCTAGGCCAAATCCAATTCTTGAATTCCCTTTCCTAAGTGAGTGTTTGAATTGGGCCTTCATACCACTTTCTTCACAACCTAAACTACCTCCTTGGTAGTTCCATTATTCAGTAGCTAATCAGTGATATTTGTGATATTTCTCTTTAAAGTAACCAAGTAGTATGTTGTCAGGAGGTGGAGCATCTCGGTATAACTATTTTTTGCTTTCAGGCTCCATTTATTAGTTTTTTAGAATTCCATTGGAGAGGAATGTTGAAGAACCCATTTGTTTAGATTGTGGATCTTTATGTTTTGATGGACCTTGATGGGATGGACATCCCTGAGTATATGGGTCCAATGGTAGGGCTCCAATTGCAGAAACATATGATAATATATATTTCTCATAGCCCCTATTGTTGATCTTAATGGTGGAGAGGGTGGATGTGAGAATAGTTTAGGGATCCAAGTGGGTTTTGGAGGAACTGGCAACACAATTACCAATGTCAATGAGTGGATTGTGAGAATAAATATTCCAATGCACAATAGTATGCAAAAGGTTGGGGATCAGTGTGAATGGTGATTTTAGTGTTGTTATGTGGGAGTTGTATGCAATGGTGGAATATGGAGGGAACTACTACATGGAATAGATCCAAGGGAGAGCAAGGAGATTGTTGTATGGAAGGTCAAGATCAGCAACATGACATATAGTATCTTTCACTACTGATACCAACTTGATGGGTAGAGATATTGTACCTTCAGAGGTACATTCCAAGTTTTTATAGGCCGTAATGGTGATGACCTCATGTGATATGTTTGCTTCAGTGTACCCCACTTGATTTATAAATTTTAGAGTGCATATTTTCAAGACTCAACCCTTATTAATCATGACTCGTTTGATAATGAAATTATTAACCATGATGGAAATGTGAAGCGGGAGGTTGTGATCCAGTTCAATGGAAGGCATGTCAGAAGGTTTAAAGGATAGGCCACAAGATATTGATAAGTGTCCCACAAGGGCTTAGAATTGAGTGGGTTTGATGTTATTGGGGACTTGTGATTCTTTTAAGGTCTTGTTAAGGATCTCTTGATAGATAGGTGAGGTACGGAGGAGGTTCAAGATGGAGATTTGGGATGGGGTGTTCCCAAGGTGTCCCAGGAGGTTGTAGTTATTGCACATTGCCTATCTACACCTTTGACATGGATAACATTAACCATGGGTTTGACCAAAGCAATTGAACTAAAAATTTTATCATAGTTGATATAGGAAATGGTGTAATATTTTCCATCATTGTGGTCACCTTTTTTTCCCTTTCCTTGATTTTGGACCGATGGGTTTGCATTAGCTTTGGCCTTTGTTAGTGTTGTGTTGAGGGAACATATTTTGGTAAATTTTAAGGTTTGTTTTGGTTGAGAATTGGGAAGTTGCATTGACTATGATATCCTTCTTGTCTATGATATCTTTAATACTTGTTTTCCTTGTACAAGACATGTTTTGGAGTTGAATCGTCAAATGGTTGGGTTTGAGAATATACAATTAGATTGGCATTGGCCATTCTATAGAAGATTACATCCAATGGTTCACCGAGAGGAGTGAATGCCATTTTTAGTTTTTTTGGATGTGTGGCTTGGATTGTCCTTGTTTAACTAATATAGCATTGGCTTGGTTTGCTAGCAATTAAAAATTTTCTATGGGTGGTTGATAAACTATCCCAGGTTGTTTGTATATTGGTGTGGGTTGTTGTTATATTGGTGTGGATATTTTAGGAATGGATACAATAATCTAAAGGTGTTTGGTATCTTTGGCCCCATCGGTGATGGCATTCTTGTTCTTGTTCCCGTAATGAGGGTGGTGGTTATTGGGCCTATCATGATGGGTTTCTTGGTAATTTTTGATAGTATCTTCATTTAAGAGGCCTTTACTAATGCCCATTCATTTCCCTTGATATCTTGTTAGGTCTAAATGGAATTCATTCACAAAAAGTGAGATAACATCAGATGTAGGTTGTCAATGAATATATTCATTAAATTATTCTCTAGAGGTTGATATGATAATCTTGTGGTGAGTTTTTTCTATATATGAAGATAGTAAACATGCAAATTTTGACAAAATTAATTATAATAAATTTATATTCAAAAATTTGAATAAGTGTGAAATCTTTGGGGTACTGATTCAACCCCCCCTCAATACCTTATTGAGAAATTTCCAACCATTGGTATCAAAGTATTGTGATGCAGGGGCATTCTAGGGTACTCAGTGAATCTGCATGGTGGTGTGTTGTTTTGGTTCTATGGTACTCAGTTGCAGCTTTAACCGATGGTCTCGGTTATTGAAGGAAGCTCGGTCACTGAAGGAACTCGGTGAAACCTTTGGCACTTGGTGGAACTTGTACTCAGTGATGGTTGTGGTGCCCGGTCGATATTCTTTCTCAGTGATTCCTGTGTTACTTGGTCATGCTTGGTGTGCTTGGTTGTTTTACTAGTGCTCAGTTGTTTCTTTGGTGCTCGGTAGTTCTAGGTTACTAACTGGAGTTCTTGGAGATTTGGTTGGCTAACTTGGTGCATTTATTATTTGGTAGCTTTTGTTGTATTCTCCTATGTATATCTTTAGGTCGACATGGAGAATTTAATGGTTATAAGGCTATTTAAGAGCTGACTCTTGTTGCATTTAATATTTATTTGTAATTGAAGCCGACTTGGCTTAGGAGTTAATTATTTCTTCCAGCTGACTTGTGGCTGAAGATTAGTATTTAAGCAGGGTTTGGGTAGTTTTTTAGAGGTAGAGAAAGCATATGTAGTAGATTGGGAGTTAGTTAGAGTGAAGATTAGATTTGGATCCTAAGAGATCTTGAAGATCAGATTGTCATCTAATAGTTTGTAATAGCAAAGCTAGTGGTTTGCATGCTTGGAGACAAGGAGATTGCTTGGAGGCTTGCAAGCTCAAGTTCAGATCTGCCTTAGTGTTTCCATCAGTTGATGATTTGTTTCAAAGCTAGACTAGTTGGAAGATTGCATAAATTATTTTGATTGTATTTGGCCCTAACCCAGAAGGCCTTATAGTCAAGTATGTTAATGAAAAATCAATTGAAAATATTGTCTTGTTGTGTTATTCTACATTGTGGTGTTTGGATGCTTGTTTGGACCATCCTTAATTAGATCCTCCTTACCTATCCTACATTAGGTGGTATCAAATCTTGAAGATCTTGAGTGTGTAAATTGATCTTCGAGTTGAGGTTGTTTGCAATAGGACCTTGTTGGTGACTTATTTCTTTGGGTTTTCAAAAATATTGAAGGATTCCTCCAAGGACATTGGACCCTAGAGAGATTGCAGATCTTTATGATGCTGTGGAATCAAAGATTACAGAGAAAGTTAAAGTTGATTTTAGATCTGAGATGGAATTGATGAAGAATTACATGATCGCTGAGGTCATGAGAGGTATTACTGGTATACCAAGGAATCTTGGTACTAATGATGGTTATGAGGAAGCTACTGAAGACTTTAAACTAGTGGATCTAGTGGTGATGACCGAAGAGATAAATCTAGTGAAGAAAGAACTGGTCGGTTACATAGATCTAGAGCTTAGTTAATTACTAGTTACTGAATGGAAGTTTCTACTTTCTCTGGTAGTTTGAGACCCAAGGATTTGATTGATTGGATTGGTGAATTAGAATAATTCTTTGATCTAGAAGAAATTGAAGATCCTCTTAGAGTAAGATTGGCACATACTAAGTTGAAAGGACATGCTGCTCTTTATTGGAAAGAATTACAAATAGATAGAGAAGATGAAGGTGAAATGAAGATCAATCGGTGGAGGTTGATGGTGGTAAAATTGAAAGCTAAGTTCATACCTGCCAATTATGAGCTTGATTGTTTTAAGAAGTTACAAAATCTAAAGCAAAAATATTTGATTGTGGAGAACTATACCGAGGAGTTCTATAAGTTGACTATTCGGTCTGGACACAAAGAACTTGGTAAAGAAAAAGTAGCTCGGTATGTGAATGGTTTGAGATTTAATATTTAGGATGAGCTTGGTATGCAGAAGATTAATTCAGTTGAAGATGCTTATCAGTATGCTCTAAAGGTAGAAGATAATTTGAAAAGGAGAAAGCATAGTAATCCTCGGGGGAAGGAAAAGATTGATCACTTAGTGAAGGATAAACTAACTATTGAAGATGAACCAAAACTTGTTGAATTTAAGAAGAAGACAGGTAGGGTTATCTTTAAGGGTACTTTTTATAATTGTAGTGAAGAAGGACACCAATCTTTTGAGTGTACACAAAAAAATTTTAGTGGCCGAAGGACTATTGTGGTAAATGAAAACATTTAGAATGAACTTGAATCTGAGAACTTGCTGGTTCGAAGAACATTGCTTGGTACAAAGGAGGAACCTTGTCAGAGGAGTAATATTTTTAGAACTCAGTGCATGTCTGGAGGTAAACTTTATGATTTAATTGTTGATAGTGGTAGTACTGATAACCTTGTTGTTGAGGACATGGTTCAGAAACTTGGTTTGAAGAGAATGAAACATCCTTATCCTTATAGGATTAGCTAGTTATAAGATGTTCATGCTCTGGAAGTGAGGGAGCAGTGCTTTGTTGATTTTGAGATTGGCCAATATAAGGATCTAGTTTTGTGTGATATTATGGAGATGAATAGTTGTCATATATTGCTTGGTAGACCATGGCAATATGATTGCAGAGCTATGTATGATTGTGTCAAGAATGTGTTTACTGTTGAGAAGAATAACATGAAGCTTTCCTTGATTCCTTTGCTGGATACAACACTCGGTAGGAGAAACCTGAGCTTTGGCTTCCAAGATGAGCTGAATAATTCTGAAAGGATTGATCAGTATGGAGAACAAGTTTGTGTGCTATCAAGGAAAGATTTGAAAAGATAGAGGAAACAAAAGTGGAAGAATATGCAGCGTGAAGAGTTGAGGGTCTTGTATATGAAGAACCAGTTTGGGGTTTATATGTTGAATCCCAGAAGATATTCTTCCAGCCTATGAGAACATCTTTTTGAACCTGGGGTGTCTGATTTAGGGGAATTCTAGGGTACTCGATGAATCTTCATGGTGGTGTGTTGTTTTGGTTCTATGGTACTCAGTTGCAGCTTTAATCAATGGTCTCGATTATTGAAGGAAGCTCGGTCACTGAAGGAAATCGATGAAACCTCTAGCACTCGGTGGAACTTGTACTCAGAGATGCTTGTAGTGCTTAGTCAATGTGCTTTCTCGGTGATGCTTGTGTTACTTTTTCATGCTTGGCATGCTTGGTTGTTTCACTGGTGCTTAGTTGTTTCTCTGGTGCTCAGTAGTTTTGGTTTACCGACTGGAGTTCTTGGAGATTTGGTTGGCCAACTTGGTACATTTATTGTTGGTATCTTTTTTTTATTCTCCTATGTAGATCTTTAGGCCACCATGGAGAATTAAATGTTTGTAAGTCTATTTGAGAGCTAACTATTGTTGCATTTAATATTTGTTTGTAATTGAAGCCAACTCAGCTTAAGAGTTAATTATTTCTTCCATCCAACTTGTGGCTGAAGATTAGTATTTAAGGAGTGTTTGGGTAGTTATTTAGAGGTAGAGAAGGCAAATGCAGTAGATTTAGAGTCAGTCAAAGTGAAGATTAGATTTGGATCCTAGGAGATCTTAAAGATCAGATTGTCATTTGATAGTTTGTAATAGCGGAGCTAGTGTTTTGCATGCTTGGAGACAAGGAGATTTCTTGGAGGCTTGCAAGCTCAAGTTTAGATCTCCCTTAGTGTTTCCATTAGTTGTTGATTTGTTTTAGAGATGGACTAGTTGGAAGATTTTAGAAATAATTTTGATTGTATTTGGCCCTAACCTAGAAGGCCTTACAGTTGGGCATGTTAATGAAAATTTAGTTGAAAACATTGTCTTGTTGTGTTATTCTAAATTGTGGTGTTTGGTTGCTTGTTTGGACTATCCTTAATTGGATCCTCCTTACCTGTCCTACATCACATTGGTTCTCTAGAGGAAATTTTAATATCTTAAGAGTAGATCTAGAATGATGGGAAGTTATAGGTATTAGAGAGAGTTGGAGGAATCCCTAGAGGATTCTAGTGAATAGATCCATGATTTGAAGAGTAAGATAAGAACATCATTTTCAAAGAGAAAGGAATTGATAGAAATACTACAAATGAGCCTTGATGACCTTGACAAACTATCAAAAGACAATATCACTTTTGAGCAAGTTGATGCATCTACACAAGAACTATTGAAAAATAATAATGAATTACTTGAAGAAACTAGTCAAATGAAAAAGGAATAGAAATTTAAGCCTTGAGAATTGATGAAGGGTGCTCCCCTTAGTACCACAAACACATAATAGAAATAGAGAAACAACAACAATAATATGCAAGAATAGAAAATTGGCTTGTTATTATCTCCACAAATGTGGAATTACAAACTTTCAGAATTACAATATGCAAAGCCACATGGGCATTCCCTTACAATATTCTGTAGAAAAATCCTCGAGTCAATACCCAGATCTACTACCCAGAACTGCCCTAGACAACACTACGGGCCTTCTTTATATAGGCAATTTCCACCACCCGAGAAGGTTCCAAAAATTTAGCCCTAAGGGCCGACCCAACTTAGAATTATTTTATTTTTCAATTTATTACATCAAAGTCAGCTCAAAATAACTTTTGAAACCCGAACAAAAATTTTGAAGGAAAATTATTTTCTCCCATTTCAGGTGGCCTGACTTTCGGAGACCATAAGTCATCACCAGTTGACCCGGTTGACTATTATAACCCCATTTCAGAAACACCACGAAGCGCTCTATAGGCTTGACTCGCGCAAAGCACCCATCACCCAATTTTTTGATCTCATTCGGGGCCTCTAAAGCCTTCAAAAATGAGTTCAAAGTTTCTGTACCCTACTGCCAATACCAAAAATCTTCAATATCTTCAAAACTACACCTGATCTAGCCATGAAACTTTGTTGGCAGGCTGATATGACGGAGATGAACCTCCACATGTAAAATCAGAACATTTCAAGATCGTAAGGCCAACTTACTAAAAATAGCAAGTTTCCATAAATAACAGCTCTGCATAAGATAGCTCTTATTGAATACAAAAACATAAATATTTTTGGGTGATGCAAGATTGCCCTTACACCCAGGATGCTCCTGCATCAAACACCTGGGGTAATTTGAGAAGTGACCCTATCACGACTCAGGTGTGGAGAGGAAAACCAAGATGGTTAACCTCCTCCTTTGTTAGCCATGATGAATCTTCTACAGGTCATCCTTTCAATTTGACCAAATACTCTTCATATGTCCTGTTCCTTGTGCTTCTGCCAACACGATTGTCCAGTATGTCTTCAATCTCCTTGATATCTGAACTGGTTGCTGGAATACTCCACTATGCTACTGCAACCTCATCTTCAACACCTCCTTCATGATACTCTGTCAAATCTGAAATGTTAAATACTAGTGAAATATTCAGCTCAGTAGGCAATTCTACCTCATATGCATTTCCTAAATCATGCTTCTTCAGTATCATACATGGTCCAAACTTCTTCATTTTCAACTTGTTATATGTACCAACCGAAAATCACTCCTTTCACAAATGAACCATGACTTCATCCCCAACCTGAAATTCCTTATGCCTCCTTTTCTCATTTGCCTTAGTCTTATACTGCGCATTCATCTTGGTAATATGCTTCCTCACCTCCTCATGGATGTTCTTCAAGTGTTCTGCAAAATCCTCAGCTTCACCAGTACTTATTTCTCTTTTATCTATCTTTCTCAACTCAGATGCATTTCTTGGACTACTTCCATATACAATCTGAAATGGTGATTTACTAGTGCTCCTGTTGACATAATTATTGTATGCAAATTCTGCCTGTGGTAAAATCAAATCCCATCCTGTTGGCTTATCTCCAACCAAACATCTCAGAAAATTTCCCAAACTTCTATTCACCACCTCTATCTGTCCATCAGTCTGTGGGTGATGTGATGAACTTAACTTCAAATCTGTCTTCAACTTCTTCCACAATGTACACCAAAAATATCCAACAAACTTAGTGTCTCTATCTAAAACTATGGTCTTTGGCAAACCATGTAGTCTCACTACTTCTCTGAAAAACAATTCTGCTACATGAACAACATCATTAGTCTTCTTGTGGGGAATGAAATGTGCCATCTTTGAAAATGTGTCAACTAGTACAAAAATTGAATCATGTCCCCGCTGAGTCCTCGGTAAACCAAGAACAAAGTCCATACTGATATCCTCCCAAGGCTTCTCTGGTACAGGTAATGGCTGATATAACCCAGTATTCTACTTCACTCCCTTCGCCATTTGACATACTCTACAACTCTGTAAAAAATTCTTCACATCTTGCTACAACTGTGGCCAATAATAATTCTCACCAACCAAAGCAAGGGTTTTATCACGACCAAAATGTCCAGCCAATCATCCACTATGCTTCTCTTTGATGAGATTCTCCCTCATAAAACTTTGTGGAATGCACAACTGACTCCCTCTGAATAGCATATCATCTTAATTGATAAAATCTAGCCATTTCATCCTATCTAGAGTAATAGGTTCTTTACAAGCTTTCCAAGCTCCACCAAAATCAAGATCCTCTAGATACAAATTCTGGAGTTCCTTGAACTCAACCACCTCAATCTGCATCTCTGTCAGCAATAGTTTCCTTCTGCTAAGAGCATCTGCAACCCTGTTAGACTTTCCACTTCTGTGTTTCAAAATAGATGTATAACTCTGCAAAAACTCAACCCATTTCAAATGCCTCTGATTCAACTTTCCTTGACTATTCAAATATTGCAAAGCTTGATGATCAGTATAAAAAAAAAACTCCTTAGGAAGCAGATAGTGTCTCCACTTCTTCAATGCCTGAACTATAGCATAAAATTCCTGATCATAAACAGAATACTTTCTCTTGGCATCATTTAACTTCTCACTGAAATAAGCAACCAGTTTACCTTCTTGGCTCATAACAGCTCCTATTGCGGTACCACTAGCATCACAATCTACTTGAAACACCTTATTAAAATCTAGAAGTGCTAAAATAGGTTGTTCTGTAACTTTTTGTTTCAACAATTGAAAACTCTTTTCTGCCCCATTAGTCCACTTAAACTCTTTTCTATCTCCTCTCATTGTTTTAGTCAAGGGACCACAAATACTGCTAAAATTTCTGATAAACTTTCTATAAAAGCTAGCCAAACCATGAAAAGATCTTACCTCAGTAGCACTCCTTGGAGTAGGCCATTCAAGGATAGCTTGTACCTTCTCTAGGTCCATTTTTAGACCTTCTGCTGAAACTACAAATCCCAAATACACTAACTCTTTCTTCACAAAACTGCACTTCTTCAAATTAATCAACAATTTATCATCTCTTAGCTTCTCAAACACCATACGAATATGCATCATATGCTCCTCTAATGTCTTGCTAAATATCAAAATATCATCTAGGTAAACAATGACAAACTTACCCAAAAATTCCTTCAGAACCTCGTTCATGAGCCGCATGAAAGTGCTTGGTGCATTGGTTAGCCCAAAAGGCATGACTAACCACTCATACAATCCTTCCCTTGTCTTGAAGGTAGTCTTCCATTCATCTCCTTCTCTGATCTGAATCTGGTGATATCCACTCTTCAGATCTATCTTTGAGAAATACACAGCTCCACTCAAACAATCCATAATATCATCCATTCATGGAAATGGAAACCTATACTTGATTGTGATCTTATTTATTGCTCTGGAATCTGTACACATCCTCCATTCTCCATTCTTCTTTGGCACTAATACCACTGGTATTGCACAGGGACTCAGACTCCTCAGATCAACCCCTTCTACAATAACTCGTGTACTTATTTGTTCAACTCTTCACTTTCTACTGGTGTCATTCTGTGTGCTGCCTTGTTTGGAAAATTGGCTCCTGGAATCAAATCCATCTGATGACTGATCTTCCTTACCGGTGGTAATCCATCAGGTACATTATTAGATACAATATCCTGAAACTCATTCAAAAAATTTGCAACCTCCACAGGTACATCCTCTACTTCCTCTTTACCAGCTTTTGGAATTAAAAAAAAACACACATGCTCATGCCTCATACCATCTAGGAATTTTCTTCTATCAACAAAAGTTATTCTTGCATTACCACATACCTTTTCTTCGGTCTCCTTCAATGGCTTTAGCTTATGTCGCACTCCATCCTTTGTCAAGGAATAGGTATTCGTGCAACCATCATATACAACACATCTATCAAACTGCCATGGTCTACCCAACAACATATGATATGCATCCATAGATATTATATCACATAGTACCTCATCTTGGCACCCGCCGATCTTGAACTTTACCAGGCACTGTTCACTGACCATGACCTTATGGTCGTCCTGCACCCAGGTAATCCGATATGGATGTGGGTGTTTCTATCTCTTGAGCTTCAACTTTGTCACCATCTCTTCTGACACCAAATTATCAGTGCTTCCACTATCGATAATCACATCACAACATTTATCTTCACTTACATCTAGTGTGAAACAAGCTCCTCCTTTGTTCAGGTTCATTCTCACCACTTAGCAGGACTCTTCTGTTAATTAGCATTTCTCCTCTTTCAGCATCTTCAGAATTTGATGATCTGGCATCTTCATCTACATGTGCAACTCTGGCCTGGCCTTCATTTCTCTTGTCTATTCTATCCTGGCACTGAGGACATTCAAATGCCCTATGACCTTCTTCTCCACAGTGAAAACATGTTCCACGGAAGCCTCCTCTTCCAGATCCTTGTCCTCTTCCTCTTCCTCTCTGATTTCTATTATTCTGATCTTGGAAATGATTGGAATTGTTTCCTCTGATTCTGGCTGCTACTGGCCTCATCCTTCTTTTTTAGATCTTCATTTCGGCCACCATATGACCGTTCACCAGATCTTTCACCACAACCTCTTCCATTTTGTTTGCTCTCAAACTTCTTGTTCAGCTTTTCCTCTACTTTTAGGGCAAATTGGTATGCCTCCTCAATACTATTCATTCGAACTAGATTCAACTCCTCCTGAATACTTGGCCTTAACCCATTAAGGTATCAGACAACTTTCTCCTTATCAGCTTCTGCATGGCCTATTCTGATGAGGAGTCGATAGAATTCATCTGTATACTCCTGAACAGATCTTCCTGCTTGCTTCAAACTTTGCATTTTCTTTAGTAGGTCAAGCTCATAATCAACAGGAATGAACTGTTGCTTCAATTTATCCACCATCCGATCCCATCTTGTGATTTTATCTTTTCCTCTTCTATTTCACTCCAATTGAATCTCTTGCCACCAGATCTTCGCATGACCTTTCAGTCTGGCCTTCACAAATTTGACCCTATCAGGATCCTCAACATCTTCATACTCAAAATATTCCTCACATTCATTGATCCAGTCGATCAATTCCTCTAGGTTAAGATTTCTAGAAAAAGTAGGAACCTCAATCTTAGGTCTTTTCCCAATCTTGGAAATCACCCGAAAAAGTCTTTCTTCCTCCTGATTCACAACTTCAGCTTCTCCTTCTTGATATTCTTCTTCGGCTTCATCCTCGCTTTCATCTCTGACATTAAGATTCATTCCTTTGCAAATCTCTTCTTGCAATGCTCGCACTTGTCTCTGTAGCTCTCTAACCTCAGGTTTCATAGCACCAGCTATTCTGCCATGTTCTCTTCGTGGAGGCATTTTTGTGATGCACGTTGAAACCATAACCACGGTCCTGGTGCAAACTACCTCATAGTCGGTGATCTATTTACACACTCAAGAACTCCTACTCTGATACCACTTGATGAAGGGTGCTCCGCTTAGTACCACAAACACATAACAGAAATAGAGAAACAACAACAATAATATGCAAGAACAAAAAATTTGCTTCTTATTATCTCCACAATTGTGGAATTACAAACTTTCAGAATTACAATATGCAAAGCCACATGGGCATTCCCTTACAATATTTTGTAATAAAAATCCTTGAGTCAATACCTAGATCTACTACCCAGAACTGCCCTAGACAACACTAAGGGCCTTCTTTATATAGGCAATTTCCATCGCCCGAGAAGGTTCCAGAAATTTAGCCCTAAGGGCTGACCCAACTTAGAATTATTTTATTTTTCAATTTATTACATCAAAGTCAGCTCAAAATAACTTTTGAAACCCGAACATAAATTTTGAAGGAAAATTATTTTCTCCCATTTCAGGTGGCCTGACTTCCGGAGACCATAAGTCATCACCAGTTGACCCGATTGACTATTATAACCCCATTTTGGAAATGCCACAAAGTGCTCTACAGGCTTGACCCATGTAAAGCACTTGTCACCCAATTTTTTGACCTCATCCGGGGCCTCTAAAGCCTTCAAAACTGAGTTCAAAGTTTTTGTACCCTGCTGCCAATATCGAAAATCTTCAATATCTTCAAAACTAGACCTGATCTAGCCATGAAACTTTGCTGGCAGGCTGATATGACTGAGATGAACCTCCAAATGTAAAATTAGAACATTTCAAGATCATAAGGCCAACTTACTAAAAATAGCAAGTTTCCATAAATAGCAGCTCTGCACAAGATAGCCCTTATTGAATACAAAAATAGAAATATTTTTGGGTGATGCAAGATTGCCCTTACACCCAAGATGCTCCTGCATCAAGAATGATAGAAGTACTAGAAAGAATGAGGATTTCGAAGAGTGTCAAAGAAATTTTTGAGACCAAAAAGAGAAATTTTGAAGAAACAATTAGAGATAAAGATTTAATCTTGCAAGTACAAATAGAATAATTTTGAGAAAGAAATAACATGATAAGTGGTATTAGTGATAGTATTCAACAACTGCAAGTGGAAAATCAAAAGCTAAAGCAAGAAAGTGAAGATCTAAAAAATAACCTAAAAGTTGAAAAATAAGTCAATGCTAGACTCACAAAGTTCGAACAAAGCATGCAGAAAAATGATGAATGAATAAAAAATCAAAGAAAACTAAGTGACACTACTAGACTGGGGTATATTGGTAACAATACAATGGAGATCAGAGAATCATCAAAATCAAGACAATGAACTTTTGAAGGATCCAATGATGCACAAGGTAAGAAACCCTGCAAGCCTACTTGCTACAACTATGGAAAATATGGTCATACTAAAAATATGAGTAGAAACAAACAAGTGCACATTTCTAAGAGCACATTATTTAATGGTTAATGCTATAATTGCAAAAAAAATTGTTATAAAGCCATTGAGTGTAGATCTAAAACTATAAATTGAATATCTGAGAAAACATTTTATGGATATTGCTACAAATATAATCACTACGGAAATAAAGATGAAGAATGAAGAACTAAGGTACCGACAACAAGGAAACCAATTTATTATTGAAGAAGAGAAATAAACAATTCAGTTACATGTTTTAACTATGGAAAACCTAGGCATCTAGCATTAGAATGTAGAAAAAAAAGCAATGAAGCAAGAATTGAACCATGTAGACCATTTTCACTACCATGTTATATTTTCTCAAAGTTTGGTCATGCTTCCTACCTCTATAGATATCGATACATTACCACCAATGACACCAAAGGATAATAGATTATAAATAAAGAACAAGTAAGAGAAGAAATGAAGAAGATATGGAGAAAGAAGGAAGATGATGCAACATCAATGGAAGACCCTGTGTCAAATGAAATAGGGAATACATCTACCAACTAAGAAAGTAATTAAATGCTTAGGGACATATAATTTTATTGGAATATTTGAGAATTCCCTTAAATCAAATTCTGAGATGAAATATTCATGAGCATAAAATAGATGCAATGATAGAAAAGTTGATAAAAAGTATTAAGTATGAGATTATTATCAGTGAACTAAGATCATTATTAGTATAAAAGCTACTATTGGCCTATAATAAATGTTTTAGTACACTAGATGTTTGATGCCTTGTCATTAAATATAACGGCTCTTATCATGAATTAGTCACATTTGAAAAATTCACTGCGAAGAACAAAGCCTAAGGAAATAATGTTGTGTATTGCACTAATTCATTCTATAGAAAAGATTTAGATGGATTGATTGATTTACAAACCTTAGACACTCAAAATATTGGATAAGCGAAGGAACATACTAAAATCACAATGATAGAGAGAATGGTACTAATTGACACATCAAAAGAGGATGAGATGGAATATTAATTAAGTACTCAAAAAATAACAGATGTAAGCGGAGCTGGAGCATTATCCCAAGTACTAGACAAAGTCATGTTGATAGAAAATGAAAGAGCATTTATTTAGTACAAATAGACTAAAATCAGTCAAGAAAATATAAGACAACATATCGGGAACTATACAGAGAGGAAGGAATGTGGAATGAAGAGTATGTGCATCTAAAAATAAAAGGACTGACACACATCGTGCACGTGCCAAAGAGTTTTGAAGATGAATGGATCAAGTGTGTATTGAGTTAAATACATGGAGACTACATCTAGCTGGTGTTAGGATTAACAAGCCAAAAATAACAATTACATGGAAAATATAACCAATATCAGAAAATAATAAACCACACAGAAGAGAACACAAGACACAAAGATTTAACGTGGTTCACCCAATCCCTGGGCTACATCCACCAACAGCAAGTCCAATATTTTATTATCTAGTGATTACATCCTGATTACAATTCGTAATCCCCTTACAACTCAAGTCTGCCGCAAGTACTAAAAATGATACATAATGATATCCCTAATCCTAAGCCATATTATACAATATTTTTTCACTTTAGGATTAGAATGAGTTACAATCATGTTGGCCCAAAAATAGCCAAAAATATGTCAGCCTCAAAAAAATTCACGAGGGCAGGAGGAAAAGTGTACAGTACTTTCTTGATTAGTCACCACAAGCTAACAATCTCCCACTTGGTGATTGATCAGTATCCACAGTAAAAACCTCCCACTTGGAGACTGATCCTGTAGCAATACTGCTACCATATGAGGCTCCCACTGGATTGAACCACCCTGGACTCAGTTGTTCCTTTATTTTGTTTAGTCTAGAGGACCAACTGAAGCTTAACATGAGTTCAACTTCTCCCTTGTTACTACCTTTGTAAACATATCTACTGGATTATCATTTGTATGTATCTTTTCTAGCTTTAACTATCTATCATCCAAAACTAACCGAATGAAATGGTACCACAACTGTATGTGTTTTTTCTTTGAGTGCAAAGTAGAATTTGCTAGGATAATAAGCAGAAAATGCAAATATTAACAAACAAGAGAGAACACAATAACATAGAATTTAACGTGGTTCACCCAATCCCTGGGCTATGTCCACCAACAGCGAGTCCAATATCTTTATTATTATCCAGTGATTACAATCTGAAACCTGCAACTCAATACCGCCACAGGAAGCTACAATAATCCCTCATACATTCAATCTCAAACCTTAAGCCCTTTTTACAAGTATTTTTGACATAACAAAATTAGGGAAAAAATACCCCGCCTGGGGCACTTCCCCACGACCCCATAAGGGGCTCTACCCCTTGACCCCGTGGTTAAGTTTGATTAGGCTCCACATACATAACAGAATTCCTCACAAGATGAATGGCACTTTGGCTATCTGTATGTATAAAATTATCTATCTGTGGATGTCCTAATTCTTCCACAAATAATTTAAGCAATATCATCTCCTTGGCTACCTCTGTAGTGGCTAAAGCAACCACCTTTTGTAGTTAAGAAATCCAACTCACTGCTATCCCACCAATAGTAAATACATTGGCTATAGTACTCCACCTGCTATCTATATCTCTTGGAAAATTTGAGTCAACATAGCCTTATACAACAATAGTAGATCCCCCAAAGTGTAAACACTTACTGGATGTACCTCTCAAATATCTGAGAATCCATTTGACTACATTCCAATGCTCAATACCAAGGTTACTCATATATCAGCTAACGACTCCTACTACATGTGCAATATCTAGCCTAGTACATACCATAGCATACATTAATCTCCCTACAGCTGAAGCATAAGGTACCTTGAAAATCTTAGCCTCTTCTTCTCATGTCTTAGGAGACATCTCATTAGTCAATTTCAAATGACCAAGCAAAGGTGTGCTGACAACTTTGGCATTCTCCATAGAGAAATGTTGCAATGCCTTCTCAATATAATCAACCTGAGATAGAGACAACTTCCTATTTTTCCTATCTCTACAAATTTTCATACCAAGGATTTTTTTTACTACCCCCAAATCATTCATAGAAAATAAATGTGTTAACTGTTGTTTCAACCCCTTAATGTGATCCATGTTAGACCCAACTATAACCATATCATCAACATATAAACATAAAATAATGTAGATGTCATCATCCAACCTCTTAAAATAAACACAATGGTCAGAATGACACTGACTATATCCATGCTCATTCATAAAAGTGTCAAATTTAATATACCATTGTCAAGGTGCTTGCTTCAAGCCATATAAACTCTTTTGCAATCTGCACACTAAATTCTCCTTACCCTTGATCTCAAATCCTTGTGGTTGTACCATATATATTTCTTCATCCAAATCACCATGAAGAAAAGCTATTTTAACATCAAGTTGCTCTAAATGAAAATCTTCAGTAGCCACAATACTTAAACCAATATGGATAGAAGTCATTTTAACAACTGGAGAAAATATCTTATCAAAATCAATACCCTTTTTTTGTGCAAATCCTTTTACAACTAACCTGACTTTAAATATTTTCTTACCTCCATCCTCTTCTTTTATCCTATAATCCCATTTATTATGTAAAGCCCTTTTGCCTATAGGTAACTTACATAAATCCCATGTTTGATTTTGTAGCAAAGAGTCCATTTCATCTGTCATTGCAGACTCCCACTGAAGCTTTGTATCCACCTACATAGCTTCATTATAACATTCAGGTTCACTAGCATCTGTTAATAAAATAGAATACAAAGAGGGAGAGAATCCGTCTGGAGGTCTACATAGCCTTGTTGACTATCTAACATTCATTGGGGTGTGTGGTATTTGTTGTTGATGTTGTTGTGGAGCATAAGGAACTACTGGAACATCATCTTTTGGAGTATCATCCAGTACTACATAATCATTTTCTTTCTTCTCATGCTACTGCAATAGATCTTTTTACAACACCTTCTCATTGAATATGAAATCCCTGCTTCTTACAATTTTATGATTTTCAAAATCCAAAAGCCTATAACCAAATTCATCAATGCCATATCCAAAAAAATACACATTTCTTTGACTTAGCTTCCAGCTTGGTTCTATTTTTAGAATCTATATGTGCAAAAGCTTCACAACCAAAGGTTTTTAGAATAGAATAACTCACCTTCTTACCACTCCATGCTTCCTCTGGAATACCAAAGTCCAAAGGAGTAAAGGGGCCTCTATTGATTAAATAAACAAAAGTGTTCATAGCCTTTGCCCACATCTATTTGGGAAGCCTAGCATGTAACTTCATACTCCTTGCACGCTCCATTATTTTCATGTTCATGCATTTAGCCACTCCATTTTCTTGTGGAGTCCTCGGTACAATTTTTTGCCTACAAATACCATTAGAGGAACAATAATCTTCAAATTTTGTGCTGCAATACTCACCACCATTATCAGATCTGAGACATTTTAGCCTTTTACCAATCTCATTCTCAACCAAGCATTTCCATTTCTTAAAAGTTTGTAATACATCAGATTTATGTCTAAGGAAATAAATCCATACTTTTCTTGTTGCATCATCTATAAATGTAACATAATATAGAGAGACACCAAGGGAGGATACCTAAGCTGGTCCCCATACATCTATATGCACAAGCTCTAATCACTCATTTTTCTTTTCCTTCCCACTCTTTACAAAACTAACTCTCTTTTGTTTTCCATAGACACAACTTTCACATAAATCCATATTGACACATTTCAGACCAGGTAAAACTTTCTTTGAATAAAGTAATTTCATACCTTTTTCACTCATGTGCCCGAGTCTGCTGTGCTAGAGTGTTGTGTCAGAACCTACATCAAGAGTTTGATGTTCTTCCTCCTCAACTACAACCACTCTTGTAGTAGCCAATGATTCCCATTCTGCAACTTAATCTTAATTTTTCCCTTTCCAACTATCTGACAAGGTTCAATATCGCCCAAATAAATCTTCCCAAAATCCCCTTAGACATAATCAAGAAAGTAGCATCTATGGGGTGTAGCATGAAATGAAGCCCCAGAATCTAAAACCCATGAATCATCAATACTTTCTAAAGAAAGAAGCAAGGCATGCTCTTCGGGTTTATTACTTACCACATTTGCCTCCTTGTTACCTTCTTGTTTGTCTCCTTCTTTATTCTTCCAAGACCAACAATATTTCTTCTTATGACTTGGTTTTCCATAGTACCAGAAATCATTTGGCCCTTTGGATTAGGATCTCTTTCCCTTTGATTTTCCTCTTGATTTCCCATGATTTCCAAAATTGTTTCCTCTCTCATTGGTTCTACCTCTTCTTTGTGCATTTAAGACACTACCTGATGTGGATCCACCTGAGCTTTTCCCATGAATTTCTTCACTCAGAATAAAACCAATAACATCATCAAATTTTAGGGTATTAGAACCATAAATAGAGTTACTAACAACCATTACCAAGCCATTCCAACTTTTAGGCAAAGAACACAAAATCAAGAGAGCCCTGAATTCTTCATAAAAAATAACATTGATAGAAGTTAATTGACTAATAACTATATTAAACTCATTTAAATGATCAGCAACTGACCCCTAGCGAGGGCAGGAGGAAAAGTGTATAGTACTTTCCTGATCAGTCACCACAAAATGACAGCTGGAAGGAGGTAAACAAATCAAAATCACATAGGACATCATTAGTACAGTCACAAGATTATTGGCCAATGGGTGAAATTGTGTAAAAGATTTAGATCCTAAAATAGAAATTGAAGATTTAGATCAGTTAGACAATAAATCGGGAGGAGCACTAAAATTTTCCTATGAGATTATTTCTAAAGGAAATAGGTATGATTTAGCAGAAATGATGCAAAATCAACTGATGGTAAATCTAAGGAAAATGAAGAAACAAGGATTAAATTTTGGAGTACTACTGGTATGTATATTTTTCTATATACAAAACTATTTTCTAGGAATCAGTAGAATAAATTTGACATTAAGTGAACTAGTTATACATCAAATTAATAAATACATTGAGAAATTGACAAGTAATTACAACGCATTAATGTGGAGTTATTTCAAACAATTTCAAGGAAGAATGTATGATAGATATCAGATACCACCTCATATTGTTGAAAAATATAAGAAATATACATGTTTTCTAGTTAGTATACATTCGTGTATAATCAAAGAAGTGGAGCCACAGATATCTTGGTTACAACCATTTGGATATGAAGAAAAAGAGAATGAACTTATAACAAGTATTGAGAAACTGTTGAGTCAACCTAAGAATATGGAAGCTAATTGGTTTGGAACCTATGAAGAAGTATACAAAAGGATAACATCAGATGAGAAAAAATCAAAAAAAGAAAGCAATAGTACAATGAGAAGATAGAAACCAAACACAGTACGATAGACATATGCCAAAATCAAGAATAAGTTATCCAAACAAACACAAGCTACTGACAAAGAAGTTGAAGAAGATCTACCACCAGAAAAGAGAACAAGATCCAGAACAACACAAACTACACCAAGGAGGAATACAAGAAGTCAATCAACAGTAAAGAGAAGCACAAGAATAAGAAGGAAGAAAAATGAACCTAAACCTGAGTTAAAACCATCAAGAGTGATAATTCCAAGAATAGTTATGGATATAGAAAATGGACTAAGAAATTATGGAACTATAAAAATATACATAAAATCAAATATAGGAAATGGTCAGATGAAGATAAGAAAATTATAGAATATGCTATAGTGTTTCACTTTCATAAGTACATAAGATTTCCAAATGACTTAAGATGGATTATTCCTAAGGAACTAATTGACAAAATCAACATAAGATGGAATGAAGTTGTTGAACAGGAGAGACAAAGCAGAGAAAGAATCCTAATACTTACAAAGCTACAAGAAAATGTTGAAGAAATTGATCAATTAATGAAGAAAAATGAAAATAGATTTTCTAAAAGGAACATAACAACAAGAATATTAATAGGATTACAAGAAGAAGTAGCAAGAGGGATTGAAAATGTGGAAAATAATCTTTAATGCGGAAATGCTAGAAGAGAAAGCATCAAAAATTGTGGAAATATATGAACAAGAAGAGGATATAGATTTGACAACAGAAGACAACCTAATAAGGTTTGATGAAGGAAAAGTGAGTAAACCTATAGAAATAAAATATGAATATGATGATGACATGATTAATGAGGAAGATGAATAATTTGAGGAATGACACACCCCAGAAGTTGCAGTTATAGACACCGAAACAAAATAGGTAACACATGCTACGAATATGACACCTATTATCGGTGAAATACTTGAAGAAGAAATAATTTAGAAATAACTAATAAATTTGGCAAAGGAAAAGGAACAAATAGAAGAATCTAAGGAAGAAAAAGTTGCAATAACACTAAAATATGACAATGATAACAACAACACAAAAAAAGAGGAAAAGAGATTCAAAATCTGAAGAAGAAGAAGATCTTGATGAAAGACCTGAGTTTTATATTCTGAAGAGACATCCTACAAAGATGCATTATGAAGAACAAATATTATATGTAGTAAAACTCAAAGAGAGAACTGCATCTGAAAGATAACTAAAGGATAAACAAAGGAAAAAGATTATGAAAAACATATTTCAAATATTTTCAAGCTTACTATCGGAGATTACAATGGATGAAGAAGAATCAAGTATGAAATAGTTGAAAGAATATGTGGATATAATACAAAGTGAAGGAAAAAATACAAGCAAAGATACAACAGAATTCACAGACTGACATAAGATAAGATATGTTAGCAGAAATAACATGGATACTATTAGAGAAACTTGAAAATCTGAGGGAATCATTGACTAAAGAAATAATAATTTCCAAGAAAATATTTGAGAAAGGAAATAAAATAATTGAGGAATCATGCTTAATATCTATACATATAGATTTAATGTAGAAACATATAGAAGCTACAATTGATCTACTAGGTAGACCAAAAAAGAATGATGATGAAGACTTTATTAGTAAAATAATAAGAATCAAAAGAAATATCATTTCTATAAATAATCTAAAGAAGCAAAGGAACACATTGTTGACAAATATCAAGAACAAACATAGAAATATTCAAGCAGAGGCACAAACCAATTGACACCCAAAGGACATAGTTTTGTTGTCACCTTTGGCATTATTGTCAAAGGGAGAGAAGCACTATAAGGGGGAGAATGATTGCAAGGAGATAAGTACTAAAAGGGGGAGATATAGTCAAAGGGAGAACAAGAGAAGTATAGTCATAAATATCTAAGAAAGAGAGATGAAGAATAATTAGAAAGGTTTTTCCATTAAGTATAAAGGTTTTGTAGAAAGTACAACGGTAAGTAAAAAATGGTTTTTCCATCAATGCCAAAAGGGGGAGATTGTTACTTGACAAAATATTCTACAAGTAATTAATGGACAATAAATAATGATTTTGATAAGATTGTCATTGCGGGAAAATAACATTAAGTATAGAGATGAAGAAAGGAAAGCCATATCGGCATAAACACTATTGCGAAGTGTTATCGGAAATATTAAGTGTTATCAGAAACAAGAAAGGTTATCAAAAAATTTTATTAGAAATCATTAGCGGTAAAAATAAATAAAAGGTTATGAATGAGGATGACATCAAATTTATAAAATGTTTATGGAAGATCATGAAACCTAATCAAGGAAAGCAACCATAAGAGGAGATCTTAGGTAAAGTAAAATTACACAGATATAGATGTGGATAGATATACAGAGATATAGATTAGAGGACACAGACAAAAGTAAAGAAATGTGTTATAAAAAAAGGTCAAAGGATCATAGATCAGAAGATGATTAGAGAGGAAGAAGAGCAAAACAAGATCTGATAATCTTTTGGAGAAAGCATCTACAATTCAAATTTCTTGTTGATTTATTCCTAATAGTTTAGCAGTAAGATTTTGAAATCACTTAACTGGGTAGTCTCTAACCATACTTAGAAGTTCTATTTAAGAACTTATTTTATATCCTTTAACATGGTGAACACTATATATGTGGGATAAAATATCTTAATAGAGTAGTATGTAAGCTCTAACAGGGTATTAGACATTCCTAACATGGTGAAGTCACTCAGAAGATGACATTTATGTAAGCTCTTAACCAAGCACCTTATTACTACAGTGATGAGTTGTGGGTATCATCCCCACCATATTTTTTCTCTCTGACCAAGGGTTTTCTATAGTACCAAAATGTTGTGTTAAGTGTTCAAATTTTTATGTGTTTTATGTTTAATTTACATGTAATCAGTTATTGATTAAATATTACAATGGCTATCGGTTAAAGATAAAGTAGTTATCAGTATAAGCAATTTACTAGCTAACGGTTTATGTTTTGAAAGTTGAATAAGTGTGAAGTCTCTATGGTACTAATTTAGTCCCCCTTCCCCCCCTCTCAGTACCCTACCAAGAACTTTCCAACAATTCATTCAAATACATCTTTTGTAGTCATGTAAGCATGATTAAGGCCTATAACCCCATGAAGAAATGTGCCTACCCTATGAGACTTTAATCTCAATGAGGTATTTGATTATAGTGGGTTGGAAGGGCTAGTTTTGTCTTGTTCCCACTTGGGTTATTCCTGCAAGATTTTTTCCTCAATTGTCAGGCCCTCTAAAATGATCAATGACCACAAGAGCCAATGGGAGAGGATAGTGTATGATGTGAGGTTGCAATTTAACAAATTTTTTGGAAGTGCACCAAAGACTCAAAAAACATGATCAATTTTCCAACAAGTTACAGAATGTTTTGTAATCTAGAACATAACAAAACTCGCAAGCGGATGAATTTAATGCACTAAACACAAATATGTGCATTTACTTTGTTTAAATCTTAAATCCAAATAAAGTGTTTTGTTTTCATTGTTCAATTTTAATGCACCAAAATGAAACGTGAGATTGATTATTTAATTTTTAATCCCGTGTTGATTTGAGTTGGCTCAAATTTTAGTGTACTAAATCCAAATGTGAAGTTCTCCTCATTCAATTTTTAGAGCACCAAAATGAAACGTAAGATTGATTATTCAATTTTATGCCCAAGTTGAGTGTGAGACTTTCTTTGTTGATTTTAGATGCACCAAATTGAAGGGTGAGATTGATTTGTTCACTTTTAACATTTGTAGATTTTAAGCCCAAAATGAAATGTGAGATTTTGATAAATTTTAGTGCACCAAAGTCCAAATGTAGATAGCCTATTCAATTTTAGCCAAGATTCTTTTTGAGGCCCAAAATGAAGTGCTAGGTGTTGTGATTTCATACAATGTTCATTTTAATGCACCAAAAGATGATGAGTTCATTCTATTTATAAAAATTAATTCATGACCCTATCAGCCTGTTCCCATGATCTCATCAGTGTGCACAACACAAAAAAAACACTCTAGAAACATTGATCCCACGGTTCATACATACGATCCTGCAAGTCTGTCAATAAAATAAAATAAATAAATGTAGAAAGAGAAAAAAACAAAGCGTTATACCTCAGCAACGTGTTCCCACCTGGTCAACTCACATTCCCACAGTGTCAAAGTTTGATTTCATGAGCACAACTTTCATGAATTATGACAAAGTAGAGTTTTAATGCCTTATGGATTATAATAAATGTGTTTGCAATCTTACACGATCAAAGTGTGTTCCAGCAAGGTCAAGGCGTGATCCCACCGATTGTTAGAAAAGAAAAAGATAGAGAATAGAAGAGGTCAAGATAGAGAAGGCCAGGTTTGTCGATTCGCGTTCCTACTAGTCAAAGTAGCGATATCACCGACTGTCCCCACAATCATGTCAGCACTTATTTTTTATTGCTATATAAAATATGACAATGTGATTGATGGCCCAAATGCCTGCACTTCTGCCTTCCAACCTTCAAAAACAAAAAATACCTTGCAAAGACACTCAAACAACATGAAACATTAGTTTTTGGATTAGCTTTGCAAAGAAAAAGAGAAGAAGATGAGAATAAATGACCCTTGTAGTGGGTCCCACCAAGCATGCCAACAAGTATGCAATGAAAACTAGTGTGCAAGTAGAATTATCAAATTAATCAAACACCCAACACATTAATCCATTACAACATATGAGATTAGATAAAAGATATCTTAAAATCACCAAAAGGGTCTAAGAATGTGCAAACCTTCTTAAACCATGAAGCCTATTTGATATGTAGATTTGTCCAAGATTAGATATGTGTGCTCAAAACTATTTCTCAAGATTCAATGGATGTGGGAAGATTTTGACATTATAAGTCTATGGATGATGATTTTGTTCTCCAAAAGGGAATCATAAAAATGCATAAAAGGTGGATGATTTGTAAAGGGTGGAAAGTTCAATGTATAGGAAAAGAGAGTTGAAATAGACGGTCAATATGGAAACTTGGGGAGGGGTCAAGATACATTTGAGGGGAAGCACATGGATTGTGCTTCCTCAAACTCATAGACTTGTGACAAGTTTCACAAGGAGAAATATTGAGAGGGATTTAGGGTTTGGGAGGACATTCCATAAAGGCACATATTGTCTCATACTGTAAAGGACAAGTTTTGAGTAATGTGACCATTTTGGGAAGTGGGAATGGGGGACAAAGATGTAAGAATGTGGTTGGGGGTGTAAGAAATGTGTAAGACTATTTAAGGTTGACAATTTGGATGGAGGTTGTGTTAGACCAATTTCCCGTCAATGCAAAAATCCTATGAAATTGGTCTAGTCTTCACAGTTTTCTTGAAAGTTATCTCGCCCTGCCTGCAAGCTTGTTTTAATGTGAAAAGAAAATATACCATGTTTTATAGCTTGCGCCCTTAGCCCCATGTTCATTATTATGTCACCATGCTCTAGTTCAAATCGCACGTGCTAAATCGCAAAAACCAGGGAGATAATCAAGTTTCAAGGTCTGCTGGAAATAGTTGTCTTCATGTCAGGTGGTGTCAAAATTGTCAAAGTATAAAAACCCTCGATGTTTTCACATTCCTTTGTTACCTTTATGTTAATGTGAATACCCTAGTTGTTTTTGACCTTGTGCCTTTTCACACTTGCGCACTTTTCTTCTGGCATCGAAATCCTTGGATGTTTTCTGCCTCTTCACATTTGCGCACTTGTTCTCTGACATTAGCTTTTCCTATCTGCGCACCTGCGACCGACTTCCATATGCCATGTGGGGCCCAATTTTTTTTTGGTTTTGGTTTTTCAGTCACATAATCTCCAGATGGACTGTGGGGTTAAGAAATTATCTGGCGACTTGGAGAATGCCTTTTCTATGTGATCTCCGGACGAGACCATGGTTAAGCAAAATGTCTCGCAGCTTGGAGAATGCCTGTAGTCGCGCAATCTCTAGATGGATTGGAGTTAGGTGCTTGTCGGGGTTAGATAAAGAAAAGTTAGTGTGGGCGCGATAGTCTATTACCTTTTAATCCTACGGTTGTCACATGATCGTAAGGAATATTCTTCCCCTTTGCGATCATGCAACCACCATTGATTCTTTAAAAAGTTGTAAGCTGATGATGTGGTGGGTATAGGTGGGTCCGATGTCGGGTGTTGCAGGTGGTGTTCATCTCTAATTGGCCAAGGTATTAATGATGCGGCAGTTGTTAGTGGGACCGTGATCTCCGCAGAAGTCAAAGGTCTGATGATCTGGTATGATCTACGATTGTCCCATGACCACAAAGAATATTCTTCCCCTTTGCGATCATGTGACCGTCGTCTGATGGTGAGGTAAAACGTCATGGGCCCACTGTCAGTTCATGTTGTCATGCTCATTTATGATTGGTTTCTGAATGATGATGTGGTGATGACTTTTTGAGGGGCTTGAGACTGTTGTGCCAATTAATTAGAACCACCCAATCTGCCAAGAAAACATGAGCTCAACGATCATGTTTTAATTGTTGGTGACTAATCGTTAGAGCCCGGATTTGAATATGTCCATAGAGTTTTGGCCAGGGTGTTTTTGTTGTATGTCGTATGCGACAAGGTGGGTTGCTCATACTTGTCTTCTCAGGGACAGTTGCAGTTGTGAAGATGATGATGAGGATCTAGGTGGCCGTCCTGATCTGATTTTGCTTCCTTGAATGCCATGTCAGTTTGAATGTAAAGGACTGTTGTTTTGACAGTAGGTAGCTAGGGTTTGGAGTATGTCAGTGATCTTCATATTATGTACACACAAAGTCTTTCTAGTTGGTCCTGGCATTGAAGTGAGTTTTTCCTGCAACAAGAAGGTAGTAACTTGTGATCGTAGTTAGCTTTTTGATGAAACCAATGCAATTGTACATTAGATTTGATCTAATTCTTCCTAGTTTTCTAGGCTTTCCATGCATTATTTCATTTCTTGTTGTACTTGGTGGTTGTAGACCTATTTTTCCCTAAATGATTTGTAGCTTGTTGCAGTCCTTTTTCCTATAAGAGGATTTTCAGGATCATTTAGAAGAGTTCCAGTTTTGGTGACCCAAGTGGTTCCTTTTCGGTTCTGTTCTAGGGGTTCCTTCCCCTAGTCCTATGAATTTTTTGCCTTGTAGATATTTTCCTTCTTCTCAGCATATAGGGTGTTCCCTCTTTCCTTTCTGGCTATGATAATATAATATAAGTTGTAACAGTTGTCTTATGTATGAGATTTCAACATATCTGTACTATTATCATATTGTCTCCATTTGAGTTTTAGGCTTATTGATTAGAGCATCAAGGGTGTTTTAGTCTTTCTATTCGCATTTCCTAAGTGTTTGTAATAGAGTTGTTTTCATAGAAGCAACTAAGTTTAGGATTGGTTTTCAGACGTGTATGAGTTGGGGTATCAAATATGTCTCATGCTTGTCTTTCAGTGGATGATTATTAACGTATTGCTTGATTCCTAGGTCTCTTCCAAGGGGAGGGTTAAAATCCTTTGAATAAGTGATAGCATATCTGGGTACACAGGTGGTTTGCTAATGTATGGTCTGATCAGTGGTGTATGTTTGGTGCAAGGCACCGACATATTTGAATATGTTGTCCTTTTGTTTCATAGCTCTATTGTAGTGAGGTATTTGACTCTGCTACCCATTGGATGAGGCACTGGTCTATGAGAGACTTAGGGTATTTCAAGGGTCCATTTAACCCAACATAAAACCCATTCAAATGAAGAACCTTTCCCTTTCATGTTGGTAGTAGTAGTTGGAAGTCCTTTCTAGTTTTTAGATTCATTCCATGCAAGCAAGTTATTGCATTAGGTTTGGTTCATTGGGGTACATCATACCTATACAGATCTGAAAGCTATTCCACAATAATCTATCTGCAGGCCTTTTGTTCATCAAGAAGAGTCATGAGTGTGTAGATAAGGCAATACCTGCCTGAGTGATGTGGAGCTTGAAGAAGAAGGAGGATGCCCTTGATCCTCATCATTTGGCACATTTTCCCTGTCAGACTTTGGAGCGGTTACTAACCAGTTTGTCATCATAGTGTAAACCTGACACTGTGTGAAAAAAGTGGGAACCAACAAGTTGGGATTGGAGTTGACAAGACATGAGGTTGAATTTGGAGTGGATTAGGATTTCTTAGTCCTCATGATTTAAATTGTGCAAATGTTTAGTAGGTGATTGGGCTTGGATTAGAGGCAAAGTAGGAGAATAAGGAGGACGTGATGGGAGGAGAAAGAATGAGTAGAGGGGATGATTATTTAATAAATATTAATTAACTAATTAAGAGAGGTTAGTATGTGTCAATGGGTTGGGTTGAGTTATAACTATTGGAGATTTGCCAGCAAGCCAAATTGTTGACTGTATGTTTGTCATTGATGACAACATATGTCAAGAAGCATGCGTGGAAGCCTAATGGAGAGAGCCTTGAACATATGTTGCATGGATATGTTATCAGCATGATATCATAGTTGCAGAGTTTGATTCTAAGTAAAGATAGTAATACACTTATGTATATAAGTGAGTATTCCTGACAGGTCCCAAGAACAGTTCTATTTTTGATTGGATGTATGGTTGCAGTAGAGACTTGTGCCTTTATACTTATGTTGTAAACATATGTATGATGTTATGTTCATGAATGTAGAGTTAGTTATGCAGTATAGGTTGAGTTATGAAGTCTCCAGTTGACAGTTACAGTTTCCTAAGTTTATTTGGGAGAGCCGACAATGTTTATAAGATTGCGGTAGTTGTGCCTATCATCATAGTATGCATGCTTGGATTTATGTTAAGAAGAGAGTTAAAAAAATTTGGTTAAGAGCACATGATTTAATTCAGCATGAGGAGAAATTTGGAAATAATTTAGTGAAGCCGACTATGTGTAGCATGGCATCTACTCACATGGAATTGTCAAGTCCTAATTTATGCTACATGTTTAGTAGAGCTAATTGAAGTGTTATTGGAGAGTTGTATTATTTCTCTAATATGATTTCAAGATGGTTCTAATAGGATGACTTGATTATATGATTTAGAGGAAAGATATTTATAGGCAGCCATTTGTGATTGCTAAAGTGTGGTTGAGAGTTGAAAGAAAAGAGCAAAGCAGAAAGTGTGAAGTGTTGAGCCATTAGTAGAAGGTCTATATGACCAAGTAAAGAGTATATTTTATTCATTGGAACTGATCTAGATAGAAGGTCTATGCATAGTTCACCAAGATCCAGATATAGTGTGTATCTGTTAATCAGAAGGTTGTAGCCTTCACCCCTTTGAGTAGTGAGCTCTCAGACAGTGCATCCTCACCCCTAATAGGGTTAATTGTAAAAGAATCCTAACAAGGTCTAAGCCTTGACCAGGTCACTATACTTATTACATTGTAAAGATCAACTCCTAATAGGGTTGTAAGATCTTCTAACAGGGATCATAATACACTAGTGCAGTTCTTAGTGGGTGTCAATTCCCATCGAGGGTTTTACTTATTTGGGTTTCCCCGTAACCAAAATTGCAGTGTTTTGTTAAGTGTTCTTTCATTGTGTTTATGCTTAATGTTCTTATATAATTAATTAAATAAAGAATTGAATCTTGTACATAACTGATTCACCCCCCCCCCCCTCTCTTAGTTATCTCTTGGACTATTCCTAACAATTGGTATCAGAGCCAAGTGCCTCGAAAAGAAAGTTTAACAGCTTGAGGTTGATCAAATGGCATTCTTTAGAAAAGAAAGTCCTAAGTTTGATGGGTAGAACTATCTAGACTAGAAGAACAAAGTGATGACACATTTGTAGTGCATTTCCTTTGAGATTTTTGAAGTAGCTACCAAAGAAGTTGAGATTCCTTCACTAGCTGATCTTGCAAAAGAAGATGCAACCTTGAAGCAAAAGGAGATGTTCACTTCAAATGCTATTGCCAAAGAAGCCCTTATCAACACCCTATCTAATAGTGAGTTTTTAGAGATCAAGAAAATGGACAAAGCCTATAAGATATGGAAATACCTAGAAGACATGTTTGAAGGAGATATTCAAGCTAATAATGCACATAGAAAGATCCAATACATTAGAGATGCTACCTAATGAGAATGTTAGAGCCTACAATCAAGGGATTAATGAAGCAATTGCAGGAATCAGAAACAATAGTGGAGAAATCTTAGAAAAAGATATAATGGACAAACTAATGACTACCTTGACTCCTGAATATGACAACAAGATATCAAGATTGAAGATAGAACCTAAAAGAGAAATTACATTCAAAGCTTCAGTACATGGTAAGAAATCCTTGAACACCTCTGGTAATTTTGATGATAATAATGAAGAGAAAACACTAAATGATTTCATTTCTATGATTGCTAAAAGAGAAAAGAAAGGAAAAGGAAAATATGAAGGTCAATTACCATTCAAATGCTTTTCATGTAATAAGATTGGTCACTTTTCATCCAAGTGTCCTACAGGAGTCAAGAAGTTCAAAAATAACTACAAGCCTAAGTATACAAAGGAATTTTACTATGTTGAAGATGGAGTATTAGATGAAGAATTGGCTGAGGAGGAAATTGGATTCATTGCTCTTGAAGATGAAAAGAATACACAAGAGTTAGCACTAATTTCACAAACAGACATCAAGACATATTGGATGATTCATAGTGGTTGCTCACATCACCTGACAGGAGACAAAGATAGATTTGTTCATTTGGATAGATACAAAGGAGGCATGGTTAGATTTAGAGACAACACTCCAAAACCTATCATTCGCAAAGGAGCCATTACCTTGGATGGAAAGAACAACATTGATGATGTTTTATATGTTGATGGTTTGCAGCATAACCTACTGAGTGTTGGACAGCTGCTTGACGAAGGTTACTGATTGGAATTCAAAGACAACAAGTGCATCATTAACAACAAGGAAGGAGAAATGATTACATCAGGTTAAAAATCTAAAGGTAATGTTTTTCAGCTTAATCCAGAAGCAAGTTGTTTTGTTGCTAAAGTAGATGACAGTTGGCTATGGCATAAGAGACTATGTCATATCAATTTTGAAAACATAGTAAAGATAAGTAATTTCAAGGCAGTAAGAGATCTTCCTAGCATTGCAAAACCAATTGATGCAATATGTAGGGAATGTGTGATGGGAAAGAATGTAAGAAATTCATTCAAAAGAAAGCACAACTCGACAGAGAACAAGTTGGATCTAATACATACAAACCTATGTGGACCAACTTAAACAAGATCATACTATGGTGAAAGGTATTTTATTTTATTTGTTGATGACCATTCTAGAATGATGTGGGTTGCATTCTTAAAGGAAAAATTAGAACATTTGACAAATTCAATATATTCAAAATCTTTGGAAGCAAGTACTACATCAAGTGAGATGAAGCAATTGGCAAGTTTGATGCAATAAGTGATGAAGGTATTTTTATTATTTACTCTACTAAAAGAAAAGCTTATAGATGTTTTAATCTAAGATTGAAGAAGATCATTGAAAGTGCTCATGTTAAGATTGATCAGAATTTTATGATTCAAGAAAGATACCATGATTATGCACCTATGATTGAAGAACCTAGGCCTACCAGTAGTGAAGCAATTGTTGAAAAAATGTTTGACAGCATTGATGTACTATTCAATGACCCTAAAACAAGTGAAGAAGAATCTCATAAATCTGATGAGAAAGTCACTCCTAATGTTCCTAAGTTCACATCCAGATATCATTAAAAGAAATACATCATTGGGGATCAGAGTTGTAAAGTCGTGACAAGATCAAAAGCAAAAAGTTCCACAACAAATGAAGAGGTATGTTTACTATCATAGATTGAACCCTTGAGTGTTGAAGATGCATGTAATGATTTAGATTGGCATGAAGCAATGAAAGAAGACATAGATTAGATAATAAATAATGATACATGAGAATTGGTCCCTAGTCCTAATGATAAGAATGTGATTGGAACCAAGTGGATATTCAGAAATAAGATGAATGAAGATAGAATAGTAGTAAGAAACAAAGCTAGATTAGTATGTAAAGGGTATGGACAAAGAGAAGGAATTGACTATTCAGATACATTTTCACCTGTAAGCATATCAGAAGCCATAAAGTTGTTTCTAGCTTATGCTACATACACAAACTTTAAGGTATATCAAATGGATGTTAAGTCAGCATTCCTAAATGGAGAGTTGAAGGAAGAAGTTTACATAGAGCAGCCTGAAGGATTCACCTTATCATATAGACTTGATATGGTATGCAGATTGAAGAAAGCCCTCTATGGACTTAAGCAAGCCCCTAGAGCATGGTATGAAAGACTTAATGGATACTTGACTAAGATTGGATTCAAGAAGGGAGCAGCAGATTGTAACTTATTAATAAGAGAGACATCTGAAGGACTATTGTTAGTTTCTATATTTTATGATGACATTATATTTGGTGGTTATGATAAGTTTAGTGTAGAATTTTCTAAAGAGATGTAGAGAGAATTTGAAATGAGCATGATTGGTCCTATCAAGTACTTTTTGGGATTGAATGTGCATCAAACAAACAAAGGTATATTAATAAATCAGACTAAGTATGTGAAATATATCTTGAAGACATTCAATATGGATGATTAAAAGCCAGTAAGTACCCCTATGATAATAGGATGCAAGATTTCAAAAGAAGATGATTCACCAGTAGTAGACATAACCTTGTATAAGTCTATGATTAGTAAACTTATATATCTTACTCAAACTAGACCAGAGATTTCCAATGTAGTTGGTATTGTTGAAAGATTTGCAATAGAACCTAAGCAAAGTCATCTCATGGTAGTAAAAAGAATATTCAGATACTTGAATGGAACCTTAGACTATGGTTTATGGTATCCTAATTCAGAGAATGTAAAGCTTCATGTATATATAGGTGTAGATTGGGTAGGATGCATGGATGATAGAAAGAGTACCTCTGGAGGTGTTGTATTCCTTGGAGATAGACTTGTTACTTGGACAAGTAAAAAGTAGAATTGTATCTCTCAGTCAACAACAGAAGTAGAATATGTTGTAGCAGCATTGAATTGTTCTAAAATTGTGTGGATCAAGCAGATGATAAAAGATTTTGGCATTCAGATTGACTACCCTATTTATATTCATTATGATAACACTAGCACTGTCAATATGTCAAAGAACCCTGTGATGTATGAAAAAATAAAACATATTGAGATAAAATATCACTTCCTAAGAGAGAAAGTTGTAGAGAAAGAAATAATGGTGGATTATGTGAGTACAAAAGATCAGCTAGCAGACATATTCACAAAGCCTTTACCTAAGGATACTTTTGATTATCTCAGGAAGAAGCTGGGAGTAATTAACTTCCTTGAATTTGATTGGAGATAACAAGAGTGCATTAGTCCTTAGTGACTGATGAAATGTTGACTACTCTACCTCAGGAGTAGTACCGATGCTTAATGTTTTTTGTGTCCTTTTCCATTGATGTCAAAGGGGGAGTAATATACAGTCATGAAAAACATAAAAATAAGGAATATATAGTAATAAAAAAACAAGTAGAAAGGGGGAGTAAAAAACATAGTCATAGGAAGCAATGCAGTTGAGGAAATGGACAATATTGAAGAATAGTGAAGCAATTGGAGGATAATTTCTAAGGGGATTTTTGTTGAGGAAATGGAGAATGTTCTAAAAGAATTGATCATTTGCATTGGTGGTGTTTTTCATTCCATATGTTGCCATCAATGCCAAAGGGGGACATTGTTGGAGATTTTCTAGCAAGCCAGATTGTTGACTGTATGTTTGTCATTGATGACAACATATGGTAAGAAGCATGCATGGAAGCCTAATGGAGAGAGCCTTCAGTATATGTTGCATGGATATGTTATCAGCATGATATCATAGATGCAGAGGTTGATTCTGAGTAAAGACAGTAATACAGTTATGTATATCAGGGAGTATTCGTGACAGGTCCTAGGAATAGTTATGTACGTGATTGGACGTACGGTTGTAGTAGAGACTTGCACCTTTATACTTATGTTTTAGACATATGTATGATGTTATGTTCATGAACATAGAGTCAGATATGCAATACAAGTTGAGTTATGAAGTCTCCAGTTGACAGTTACTATTTCCTAAATTTATCTGGGAGAGCTGACAATGTTTATAAGATTGTGGTAGTTGCACCTATCATCACAGTATGTACACTTGGATTTATTTTAAGAGGATAGTTAACAATGTTTGGTTAAGAGCACATGATTTAATTCATCATAAGAAGAAAGTTGGAAATAATTTAGTGAAGCCAACTATGTGTAGTGTGGCATTTACTCACATGAAATTGTAAAGTCCTAATTTATGATGTGTGCTTAGTAGAGCCGACTGAGGTGTTATTTGAGAGTTGTATTGTTTCTCTAATATGATTTTAGGATGGTTCTAATAGGCTGACTTGATTATATCATTTGGAGGAAAGATATTTATAGGCAATCATTTGTGATTGCTAAAATGTGGTTTAGAGTTGAAAGAAAACAACAGAGCAGAAAGTGCGAAGTGTTGAGCCATCAACAGGAGGTCTATGTGACCAAGTAAAGAACATATTCTATTCATTGGAACTAATCTAGACAATAGGTCTACGCACAGCTCACCAAGATCTAGATATAGCGTGTATCTATTAATCAGAAGGTTGTAGCCTTCACCCCTTTGAGCAGTGAGCTCGCAGACAGTGTGTCCCCACCCCTAACAGGGTTAATTGTAAAAGACTCCTAATAGGGTATGACCCTTGACCAAGTCACTGTAATTATTACATTGTAAAGATCAACTCCTTATAGGGTTGTAAGATCTTCTAACAGGGATCATAATACACTAGTGCATTTCTTAGTGGGTGTCAATTCCCACCGGGGTTTTTACCTATTTGGGTTTCCCCATAACCAAATTGTGGTGTTGTGTTAAGTGTTCTTTCATTGTGTTTATGCTTAATGCTCTTATATACTTAATTGAATAAAGAATTGAATCTTGTAGATAATTGATTCACCCCACCTCCCCCCCCCCCTCTCAGTTATCTTTTGGGACTATTCCTAACAATAACTAGGTGTTAGGTAGTTAGATGGGGTTAGGTTAGGGGTTAAAATTAGGATCCATGTACCCAAATTGATTAAAAGGGGTTATTCTAATCAAGGGAGGTAAAGGTGTTTATGAATTAATTTAAATAGATAAATTTATTTATTTAAATTAATAGAGGAAGGGGGATTTAATTAATTAAATGGTTATGGGTTTCCATTAGATTAATTAGATAATAATTAATTAATTAAGGGGATGACATAGATTAATTAAATAATAAATAATGCACTAGGAGAAAACTAAATGTGATTATGAATTTATGTAATCAAATTTAGGTGTCTACACTCAAATGAGTCCAAGACTTGTCGAGTCAAGATAGCCATGGAGAAGTTGAAAGCCTTTTGTTGAGGGGCCTAGTTGATGTGACCCATGACTTGGAAGCATTGTATGGTGATTGCAATCAAGTTTGAGTAGTTTTTTCTCCCTTTTTAGTGGCCTCTACATCATATTGGTATCAGAGCATAAAGGTCTAGGCTTGTGTAGAGAGTAATTTGTGAGTAATTATGGATTTTTCAAAATGTATCCAAAGTGTGGGTCTATAGCAATGGCTAGAATAGTGAAGGCCTTGGAAGAAGCAATGGATACATTGAAGGCCAAGGAGAGGTGAAGAGGAGGAGATCAAGTCTCAAGGTGTGAGATATAAGAAGGGGAGGAAGGAGAACCTCTGAAGAATGAGGAAGAGATATATCCTAAAGATAGAAAGTTTTTAAATGCCTTGAATATGGTGACCAAAAAATCTATTGATACCAAAATTGATCTCCCTATGCATAGTGGAAAGATGGATGTCAAGGAATCGGTAGAGTGGATATATGCCTTAAACAATTATTTTTAGTATAAAGAGATATCTAATGAAAATAAAGTGAAGTTTGCAAAAACTAAGTTGAAGGGGGTTGCCGTAACCTAGTGGAATTATACCCAAGGTGAAAGAGTGAACGTAGGAAGTGTGTGATCAAAGTGTGATACATTTCTATAAACCATTATAGTTGAGAGAATCCATGAAGAGGGAAATCTCAAGAAGTGGATTATAGCTTCCTATCTATGACATGGAAGAATCTAAATAGTGTCCATAGTATCTCTCAAATGAACCTTAATAAGAAACCCTTACAAGGTGTACCATAGAATGGAAGATTCAAATGAAGATGCATGATGAGAGATAATTTAAATTAGATGCAAGAACTAAGCTAGAATGAAAATGAAGTAACAAGAAAGAAAAGCTAATGTAAAAATATTACAATACCTTTTAGTTAAGCTTTTTGATTTTAGCTAAATGCAATAAGGAAATGCTAAGCTAAGAATGCAAGTAAAGTAGAATGCAAGATGCAAGATAAGTTCTCAAGAATACTCTAGGAATGCAAGTAAACAAAATGATAGTATAAGTCTAAGATTATCCAGGGTTTTTAAGAATGAGGGGATAGTCTCCTTTTTAAAGAGAAATGGACGGTGAGAGATTAAGAGGCAAAATCCAAGGTTGGAGAAAAATCACTATTTTGACTTTGGTGCACAAGATTCTCAAGAGGCAAAATCAATGGACATGGTTAAGAGGCAAAAGGAGATTCCACTCACCTAGAAGAATGTGCAATCAATGTGTAGACAAAAAGTATTTTCTTTTCTTTTTAAATTAGGAAATTCCTTTTTCATGTGCACACATAGGATAATGGGGATTTTTATTTAATTAAAAGGGAGCATGTTATTTTAATCAAATAAATCTTAGATAAAGTGGTCAAACTTTAGGGTATCATCAAATAATAATATGATAAAGTGATGATTTGATCAAGAGATAAGAGATTAAATCAATGTGATGTAGCACAACATTCTTTGTTAACAATAAAACTCAATCACAAGACAAATAAACACAACTTTGAAACCTTCAGTATTTTCCATTCATCACTGAATGCTTCTACAATTCACTAAAAACTCTTAAGTAACCAAAAAAAACTAGAAAATCAAGAAATCTGAAAATTACCCCTTTTGGTAGTTTTTCCCCATAGTTGTTTTTTGCCATTTTTGGTAATTTTTGAAACAACACCTAAAAAGATAATTTTTTTCCCTAAACATGGCCTCGACTAAGTTAGAAAGAATTGCCAGCTAATATCCGAGATTTAGAAACATAACTTCGGATTTATTACAAAATAGAACTTTCTAAAAACTAGAGAAAAAATACTAAAAGCTGATTTCAGAGCGCTAGATGAAAATTTTAGGTCCCAAAAATGTGCTAAAATAGACCCCAATCAATTTAAGATGGATTGGAAAAACAAATTCCACCACTTGAGGCACGTACTCAAAAAATATCAGCGAAAACCCAGACCTGAGTCAAAAGTTATGACCTCCGGAAGTTTCTATATGAGTTTATGACCTACGGAATGTCCTGCATCACAATGTGCAAAATTGATTAAGCATAAGATGCATTCTATTATTAAAAATTTAATTTTAGAGTGAGGTTCATGAATTACTAGACCATTTTTGGGTGATTATAGGAAGGAGTGTGATCATTACTTGGGAAAAAATTGTGATAAAAATAAAATCCTAATTTATGCCTCAAGATTATGAGGTAGAGATATATAGGAGATTGAAAAACATGAAACAAAAAGATTTTGATGGGGCTTCCTATATAGAGGAATTTCATGAATTGAGCCTCAAATCATGATATTATGAGGATGAGAAGGATAAATTTTCCAGATACTTGAATGGGATAAGAATTAGCATTCAAGATGAGATAAGTTTAGTGACTCCAAAGATAGTAGATGAGTTATTTCAGACATATTTGAGGGTAGAGGAGAGATTGGAGAGGAAAGGTGAACAACATGGTAGAGGTAGAGGAGAAATGAACTTCAAATGAAGAGGTAGCTTTGGAGGGAGCAGTCAATTCCAAAAGACCCAAAGAGATTCTAGCCACAGTGAGAAAAGTGAGGACTCTAGTTAAATAGGAGGTTTCAAAGGAAGGAGATCCAATGGAAAAGGGAGATTTGGAGGATGGAGAAGAGGTCCAAGTGTCTTCACAAGAAGATGCTAAAAGTCTAACCTAGGAGGACACATGACAAGATAGTGCCCTGAGAAGCGGGCATCAATATCTCATGGGTGAGATAGAATAAATCATTTGATCCAAGAGGAAGATATCCAAAGTGTCAATGCACAAACTACATCTACAGGCCTAGAGTATGGAGAAATCTTAATGATGAGGAGAACACTTTTAAAGGTACCAAGTGTGCAATGTAGTACCCCTCCCATAGTCTGATTTTATATAGGTTATGGCTATTTTACAATGATGGATTATATGATAGGAAATCATTGATGCTTATGATTTTACTAACCCCATACTTGCATGTGTATGGTTGATGTGTTTGTTTTATATTTTTGTTTGACGTACCTGATATGGTTAAGGGATGGAGTCATAGTTACTTGCTTGCAAGATCCACACAATCGGCCAACCGCTGCCATTATTTGTTATATATTTATATATGTATGTACATGTAGGTTTTGTATGTAGGTTTGCAGTTATCGGGCATCAACTCCCCTGAATTGTCAGGATGAGCATGCCCTATCACAATATCTCAAATGGTAATAGAGGGGAGATAACACAGGTTCAAATCCTAACCTAAGCCATATTATTGTTTTGAAATAGTGGACAAGATTCTATTATTCTTACCCTTTCTAAACTCATCTAGTTGATGTGAGTTTATATCCTTGTTCTTGAGTATGAATGTGGGTCCTTAGGTCCTTGTGATGCTTTTGATCTTGGTGGTTGGTGTGTTTTCTATATTTAGATTATTTAATTTGATTAAATAGTACAATTTTAATAAAATATAATCTTTTCTATTTTTAGCTATGAGAGATTATTTAATTAATTGAAAATTCATTAAATGTAAATGTTAAGTTTAGTTTATTATGTGGTAGAAGTATTTAATTAATGAGAATTAATTAAATATCTTCACCTTAGAATTATTTAATTGCAAATCCAACCTTTGATCAATTGTAATGTATTTATTAATTTGAGATTAAGTGAGCAAGTGGATATAATGTTTAGATTAAATGTTTTATTTTTAAATTATTGAATGCATTAAAATTGCACAATCAGTAATTGCTTAAATTAAATTATAGGTATTAGTTAATTTTGGTTAAAGTATTTTCAACAAAAATAAAGTGAAAATAGACTTGAGTTCAATTGAAATTGAACTGCAAATCAAAGTCTAAATTCATGCAAGCCTTTTTGGAGAGTTGAGTTCCAAACCCTAGCATGTGGAATCAAAATTCCTACATGTTGGAGATTGGGCAATAATTTGGAGAAGGGAGGTTAGGGAATTTTAGCAGGCAGGTTGAAAGATTTTGGTGGAGAATTGGATTTTGGAAAGCTCAGAGGTTATGGGGTTTTGTCTTCAGATCTGATCTTCGTTCGAATGTTTTCTGAGGTAGGGTTTGAATTTCCTTATGATTATGTTATTTTGTGAATTTGAAAATATTGTTTTCTTCGTGCCTCTTGTATTTTCCTATCTGGATTTTTATTCTACAAAACTTCTCTCTTCCTCCTATATGCAGTCATCATTTTCAAAGTCTGGGTAATTAGATTTCATTTAAATAGAGTTTTATGCCATCCTTGTGAGTAGTTCTTGTCTATTAGTAACAAAATCCAGAAGGTTGTTAAATCTGTAGAAGGGCATGAAAACCCTAGGTTTGAATTTATGGTATTTCTCGTGTGTTGCTAATTAAAAGATCTGGATCCTCAATGCTACCCTATGAAATTTAGTTTCTAATTGAACCCAGATCGAATTAGGGTCTCAATTACCTTTTTGAGAAATTAAATTAAATTGAGATAATGTGTGTGTCCATGGCTTAAATTAAATTATCATTTCTTCTAGAATCTGTTATATATATATATACATGTATATATGTATATATATATATATGTATATATATATATACATGTATATATATATATATATATATGTATATATATATACATGTATATATATATATATATATATGTATATATATATATACATATATATATGTATATATATACATATATATATGTATACATATATATATATATATACATGTATATATATATACATATATATATATATATATAGATATATATGTATATATATATATATATGTATATGTATACATATATATATGTATATATATACATATATATATATATATGTATATATATATATATATATATATATATATATATATATATATATATATATATATATATATATATATATATATATATATATATATATATATATATATATATAATTTGTTGCAAAAAGGATAATTGCTGGTTTAATTTAAATGAAATTAAACTAGGTAGAATTATATAAAATTGAATTTGTAAAAGAAAAGAAAAATATAAATATACATTTATTTGCTAGTTTGTTTTTAAAAATTAATTAATTAATTAATTAGGTATGGAGAAAAAAACTTCTATTAATGTTGATATGCAAAAAAAAGGGAATTTTATTTAATTTTATTTAATTTAATTGTAATTTATTTTAGAATGTGTAATTATAAGATGATATTTTTAATTAATTTTATTCTTGTGTATTGAAGTATTAATTGACTATCAATTAGAGGTTTTATAATAAAGTTATTTTCTTTATTAAAACTTGGTTTAATTTGTTAAATTAATCTTGCATGTGCATATATTGTAGTAGGCCTATATTTTATATTTAATTATAAAATATAGGTGAAATAACGTATTTGCATCTGTATGGGTAATTGGATGTTAATGTTTTCTTTTGCATGATTATTGGTTTTAGTATTTAAAGGACTTATTTGGCTTAAAAGAATTAATTTTGTGTTCAAGTTTTAAATGTGGGTGTTTAGCCATACAAGTGATTGTTATGTGAATCTGATTGATTAGATTAGTAAAGTTTTTCTTCATGATAGGGTCTTTTTTATTTGATTCAATTGTGCATTTAATTAGTCTATTTTTTTTACTTAAATTATGTTTAGCCTTCTTTTACTCTATGTGGTAGTTTAAGGGATTCGTATTGCCAGCCAGTGGGAATGCAATTCTAGAGGTTGGAGTTGGATATTTTATCAATCATATTTGTTTGCCTTGCATACTATGTTGTAATTGATTGATTTGACCCAACCTTATGTGAAGATTGTTCTACGATTCTCTTTTGTGATGTTTTGTATAATTGAGTTTTACTGCATATTCTATATAGGGGAATATGGTGTTGAATTTTTATGTCCCATCCATGGGATCAGGAGTATATTATTTTTTGAACACTTGGAGAGTGTTTTATGATGTTATGGTTATGTGAGAACCAGTGTGTCCCTGTTGTTTTGTGGAATGGTCCTGAGGGACATTATATTTATCTCTTGATGTTATTTGATCTTTAAGCCTAGGGTAGTTTACCTAGATATGTAGTAGGGGGTGGCTTGTAATAAGTGACGGGGCCCACAAGTGGCTGCCAGGATCACTTATTGTAAGTATTCTTAATCAAGTTATAATTAATGTCATTGGGGGGTATTAATTTGAACTTAATAAGATATGTTTCCTCACCCATGCTTGAGTGCTAGTACAGACTAAGATGGGGATTGAGACGATGCTTGCCACCTTTGAGAGGTGTGTGTCTGGTATAGTTAATGGCTTCATCTGTACGAGAAGTCATTGATACCGTATATGGTCACTTGAGTGTCGGGATCCAGAGTGATTATCAGGATGAGACTCAAGGGTTAGACGTACATGATGAAACCTTCCTATGCATAGTATAGTTATCCTACATGTGTCGGTTGCCTTTGGATTAGTGAGTCTTACCTTGTTATCTTTTGTACACCCGATGTTAGAGAGCTTTCAAGATCTTTTCCTTAGCTTGTTCTGTTGATATTTGTTATCCAAGTGGGATCTATTGTCATCTCCTCAGGACAGTGGGAGTGGACCATTTAGGTTCACAAGGTTGGGTGGTAGTGATTCTTTAACCATTTGAGATTATGACATTTGTGTACCACTGCTGGATGATCCATGTGGTAGTTGTTTCTTCTTGTTATTCTTTGGTGGAGATGTGTTCTTATCTTCTTGTTCTTTGTGGCATTGTATCATTGTATCAATTATTTAGAGATATCATAATGTACTTCATTTCAGTTATTGTAATACATATCTTGCGACATGTGTAGTGGATTAGGTTATTATGGATACCTTATGGTACCAGTTGTATCTATGTTATCTTTTATGTGATGTTGTATTTATCATTCATTTGTTTTTTATGATTTTTGTAATTATATCTAATCTAAATTAATTAATTAATGTTAACATAATCTTTGTCAAGGAATCTTGGAGAGTTGTAATCTATGTGAGTTGTATATTTCACTGTATTGCTTCCGCATTGTAAAACTTTGATGTTGTTGTTTGTTAACACTTAAAAAAAAATTATTCACCAAACTTAGTTGCATGTTTAGGTTAAGTTCTCCTAGGTTCCCTGGTGGGGCATTACATGCAAGATCTTCCTCAAAGAAAGTTAATGTTTAGGACTTCTTATAAATTAAATGGAAATGTATGTAAATTCATTATATATTTTGGTTCCATGGATAAATTTTTTTAAGTAGAAATGGTAGAGAAGTTAAAATTGAAGAGGTTTTCCCACCCTAAGCCTTAAAAGGTGTCTTGGTTGAGTAAGGAATAGTAGGTGTTAGTTAACAAGCAGTTATGAGTAGAATTCCAAATAGGGGGATATAAAGATAATATCCTTTTTTATATGATCCCTATGGATTCTTGACATCTTCTCCTAGGGATTCCATGGAAATATGATCTTGATGCATAATATAATGGGAAGAACACCTACACTATAATGAAGAATGTTGAAACTTTTACCACAAACCTGTTAGGAATGGGAACATTGAGAGGGGGGGGGGGGTGACTCAGTGTTCATTGAATTTAATCTTATACTTAGCTCTTTAATCTTAACTTGAATGCTTAAGTATTGAAATGAACATTAACATAAAGAACACAACACATAACACCAATACGGTTACAGAGAAACCCAAATAGGTAAAAACCCCACTGGAAATTGAACCCACTAATATTCTCTACTAGTGTTTTATGATCCTTGTTAGAATATCCTTAATTCTGTTAGGAGTTGCTTTATAATATATTTAGTACAGTGAGCTTGTCAAGGGTCAGACCCTATTAGGAGTCTTTTACAATAAACCCTATTAGGGGTGTGGATGCACTGTCCTAGAGATCACTGCTCAAGTGGTGAAGGTTACAACCTTTTGATCTCAGATACACACTATATCTGTTGGATGAATTGTCATTGTGACACTACTTGTCTGATTAGTTCCTTTGATGCGCTGATACTTTGACCTCTTGCAAAGATCTAATACATCGTATTAGCTCTTTGCATACTTCTTCTCTACTTATCTCAACTTTATATCAACTCTCATGCTGATTACAATGGGCACATCTCATATTTATATGCACATACAAAATAAATAACTAGGTCGACACTTTAACTGATTACATACAACTCTTCCAATTGAATTGGCTCAAGCGTGTTTACAAAAAAATATAATTACATGTCAGAAACCTAATTACAATAGGCACATAGCCTTTACAACATAATAATATAACTGTAAACCAAAATACCAACAGTTGGCTTCTTGCTCTGTTCTTCTTTGGCATTCACTGTCTATGCAACTTGAACTCTCTGTATCTTCTTCATACTAAATCTTCTGATCATGCACTCTTAGACTTAGCATGAATATGATGTTACCAACTTAACTTCTAGGGTGCATACCATAATTCTATTATATGCACGTGTGCTGATGCTCTAACCTTCAGGTACTCTGTATACTGTCCATTCTTCAACACTTAGCCAATTTCTAATCTTCTCATCAAATGCGCTGACTCCAAAACACTATATGACTTTGTTTCCATAATGACAACACAATATTAAGTCATATACACCAGTATAGACAACTTTCCAATAGAACCCTTTACATCAAGATGGGATAGATAAGCAAGTGGGTTCTAGTGTCATGATAGTGAAGGAGAAGGAATTTTTGAAGATTATAAGTGAGGAATAAGGCCTACATCTTTATCTAATTATAAGACCAAAGGACCAAACATATTTTCCCAAGACCAAGGAGAAACCCATACCTAGTGAGGTGCATAATTTTTTGAAACTTACAAGGGTATAGTGATTGAGGATATGCCTAATGCATTACCCTATATCAAAGACATAAGAAACCATATTGATGTTATACTAGGATCCACCCTCCCTAATAAAGGTTCATACAAAATGACCCCTTCATAGAATGAAGAGATTTATAGGCAAGTGTAGGATTTCTTGGACAAGGGTTTAGTGAGGAAGATCCTAAGTCCATGTGTTGTACCCACTATTTTAGCACCAAATAAATATGGTACATGGATGTTGTGTATAGATTCAAAGGAAATAAATAAGATTACAATAAGATATAGGTTTCCAATATCTATAATGGAGGACCTAATGGATTGTTTAGGTGGGGTAACTTATTTCTCAAAGATAGACCTTAAAAGTGGTTATCACCAAATAAGGATCATAGAGGGGGGTGAGTGGAAGACTATCTTCAAAACAAATAAGGGCCTCTATGAATGGTTGGTTATGCCCTTTGGGTTTTCTAATACCCCAACCACCTTTTATGTGCCTCTTGGATAGGGTCTTGAAGCCTTTTATAGGTAAATTTATTGTGATTTACTTAGATGATATATTTATGTTTAGCAGGTCAAAGGAGGAGCACTTGGAACACCTAAGAATGGTGTTGAAAATATTGCATGAAGAAAATAGTATGATCAATTTGGAGAAGTGTGACTTTATGAAGGAAGAACTTGTCTACCTTGGGTTTGTGATCTTAAAAGGGAGGTTGAAGTCATTATTAATTGGCCAACTCCAAGGTCAGTTGGAGATGTTAGAAGCCTTCATAGATTGGCTAGTTTTTATAAGAAATTCATTAAAAAATTTAGCAATATATGTGCTCCTATCATAGATACCATCAAAGGGGATGGCAAATGCAAGTTTTCTTGGGACTGATGTTGTAGATAAAGGGTTTGAATACCTTCAAAGGAGAGTGGCACAAAAAACTATATATTGGTGTTATCATATTTTAACAAGGTGTTCACCATAGAATGTGATGCTAGCCACCAAGCCATAGGGATGGTTTTAAGCCAATAAGGTAGGCTAGTGTCCTTCTTCAGTGAAAATATTAATGAAGCTAAGAAGGAATATTCCTCATATAATCTTGAGTTTTATGTAATGGTGCAAGCCTTAAAGAAATGGAGGCACTTTATATTACCTAGGGAGTTTATTGTGTACACTAAAAATCATACCTTGAGGTTTTTGAATAGCCAGGACAAGCTAAACCATAGACATATGAAGTGGGTGGAGAAGTTGTAGGCCTCCTCCTTCACCATCAAACACAAGAATGGTCGGGCTAACAAGGTAGTGAATTCTTTAAGAAAGAGAGCATTGGTAGTGTAGGAAGTATAGTTGTAGATTATGGGAATTGATTCACTCAAGGGTATATGGAGATGATGCATATTTCAAGGACATATATGAGGTTGATAGTAGGTTTTTTTATTCATGCTACAATAATTATTCTAAATACATGTTACATAATGGTTTATTGTTTAAATTTAGTCAATTTTATGTCCCTAAATGATTAATGAGGGAAAATATAATAAAGGAGAAACATAGTGGAATTTTTATTTTATTTTTTTGTTGTTGGGGGGGGGGAGCATTTTTGTCTAAACAAGACCCTAGATTAGGTGAAAAGGTTCTATTATTAACCAAAGTTGTAGGTTAATGTTAGGGAGTTGTAGAAAGGTTTTTTGTTTGTCAGAGAGCCAAGCGATATACATCAAATGAAAGTTTGTATCACCCTCTTACAACTAAAACTAGGCCACGAGAGAGTGCTAGTATCAACTTCATTTTGGGATTGCCAAGGAATAAAAGAGGGTTTGACAATATATTTGTTGTTGTAGATAGATTTAGAAAAATGGCACATTTCATTCCATGCAAGTGCACCAATGATGCTTCCCATATTTTAGGGTTGTTCTTTAAGGATGTAGTGAGGATACATGGGTTTGTTGTTCACATAGTCTCTGATAGAGATTCAAAATTTGTAGAGAATTTTCAGAGGACTCTTTAGAAGAAGCTTAGAACCAACCTATCATTTATCTCTACAAATCACCCCAAATAGAGGTTGTCAACCAATATTTGGGTAATCTTATTAGATGTTTGAGAAAGGAACTTGGACAAACATGGGATGCTATCATACCTCAGGCAGAGTATGTTGACAATGGCTCCACAAATAAGAGCACAAGGAAAATTCCATTTGAGATAGTGTTTGTTCTACATCCTAGGGGAGTTCTTGAACTCAGAGAGTTGCAAGGTGTATATAGGAGAATTTCAAAAGAATATTTTTCTTTAGTCATGAAGGGCTACACAAGAAGGTGAAAGAGACACTACAAAATAGTATAGACAAGTACAAAGAAACTAAAAATGTGAGGATAAGAGACCTATAGTTCAAAGTTAAAGATTTAGTCATGACACACTTGAAGAAGGATATAATTCTAAAAGGAAAATATACCAAGTTAATGATGAAGAAAATAGGGCCTTGCAAAATAATCCATAAGTTTGGCAATACTCCATATAAGATAGAGTTACCACTTGTGGTAGTTATCTCACCTATTTTTAATGTATCTATGTTATCTCTATTGAGCATTAAAGGTTTTCATTAGTATCAAAGGTTATCTACAATATCAGGCGGTTACTTAAACTAAGGTAGTCAGTAACTAGAAGAAAAATAGACCATTCAGTTAAGCATATACACCGAGCATCAGACAGTTTACCAATCACCAACAGACACTAACACCGAGTGATAGTAAACTTCGAGCACTAGTATACATTGAACAGTTTATACAGTGTCTACTGATGATCATAGGAAACAACATAGTAATTAGGAATGGAACATTCTTCTATGCAAATGGTTACACCAAATCAGGAAACGTATTACCAAGATCAAGGAATATTCAAGATACTCATTAAATGCAATGTATATCTTATGTAATAGTTTGATCTAGGTCATTTTCTACACCGTAGATCTTAGGGTTTTGTCTAAGATATGTAACCTAATTTTGTTAAAGCGGTATAATGTAGTATGCTATATAAATGTATGTTTGCATCATTTGTGATGTGAACTAATATATGAATTAAGGAGCACTTGAAGCACTTGCCTAACTTCAAGTCTATCAGTTCACAGAGTAGATCAATATTCAAAAGATTATCAGATTAAGCAGAATCAAAGTAGGCTAACCGAGCAATTCAGAGTAGAGACACATCATAGTAAAGGTGATATTTTTTCAGTATGTTATAGATATGTATCAGACAATCAAGTTGTCATTAGCAGATAATTTCCTATTGCTTTCTAACAATTGTAATAGAGTTTTTGGTGAATCTCTTAACAGAGTAGACTTGATAGTCTTATGTAAATCTCTTAACCAAGTGCACACTTCATTAGTGTTGTTAAAATCCTATAACTAGGTAGATCTATCTGATCTAATATGTTACTCCTAATAGGGTAAGATCACCAGAAGCGATCAAAACTTGTAGCCCTAACAGGAAAACCTTTTCTATCTACAGTAGTGAAGAATTTGTGGGTGTCATCCCCACTGCAATTTTTACCTTCTAACAAGGGTTTCTGCATTACCAAAATACTTGTGTTATGTGACTGTTGTATTGTTAATTTCATGGTATTTACTTTCATAAGTTGAATGGATGAATGATAGATATGTTAGATGCAAGGTATTTTGGAAGGTTATCACTATTTTTTGTTGTAGATCTGAAAGGTTATTGGGTTAAAGTTTTTGTGGGCACTGATTCAACCCTCCCCTCTCAGTACCTATCTCTCCTAATTCCAACAATATGACCTATATGCCTACAAAATTTATGTGAATGTATGATCTGGTGTAGGTATGGAGGAAAAAGATATTGAAGATTAGGTCAAATAATTACCTCCAAGACAACCTAAAAAATTGGAGTGCATGCTTGACAACGGGGAAGTAAAAAGGACCAAAAGGAAAACTTATAAGAAACATCTAGTCAAATCCAGTAAGATTTACCAAAGGAAGATGCAACATTGATGATAAAGACAAACATTAAGAATCATCGAGTCATAGTTGAAGACCTCATCTCAAACGAGACTTGATATGTTTCTCACCTCGGGAGTATGATGTAGAGCACCCATGAAGGCATAGGGTATTTTTCATAATCGTACCAAAATGTGGTCATCCATGAATTTTTGAGTTTAATAAGGTCCTTAGGACCATCTAGTGTCAATTTGATAATTTTTGAGTCATTTTGTAATTCCTAAAGGCTAAATTGATCTTGTATTACACAATTAGCCTTGATTGATCTAAATGGATGAAAACACCCCAAATATGTGGGGATAGGTTATTAATGGTTTCTTCTATTTTTTTAATCCATGTTTGGCATGTTAGAAAAGTGGTAGGGAAAAATAAAGTCATTTGATGTTCAAAGTACAAAATTGCAATGTGTTGTAAAGCAACCTTATGTCAACTTTGAACAAATTGTAATCCCAACAACTAGTTGGTTTAAAAACTAGTTGGGATCAGTTATATGAGTTGAAATAACTCTATCTATACCTCTTTGGGTTGAGGCATCTAGATGGATGAAGATTTTATTGCCAATAATAAGATATTACTCTATTTTTTATAGTTTTTTGTAACTTTTATTGATGATACAGATTTGTATGGATTGATAGGAGATATTAATTCAAATATTTGGATAGAATCATGAGTTAACTTTCAATTGCATCTAGTTGTGTGAAAATCCATCAAGTCTAAAGAAATTTTTAACCAATTTTATCCAAAATGATCTTAAATTGTCACAAACCTAGGGTTTTGACTTAATGGCAAAAAATACCTAACTTCCCACTGACCAAAAAAAATTATCTTTAGGGTAAGCTTAGGTCCCTCCATATAATTTAAGATTTTAGAAGTTTTAGGGTGGTCCCTTATGATTTTTGGACATGGAAATAAGTCCTAGGTCTGGTATCCTAGTGTCACGAGCTTGGGAAGTATAGGAGGTTAAAGAAAATTGAGGTGAAAACTCAAAATTGAGAGGTTTAGGCACTGAATGTAGGTATTTCTTGTATGTTAGAGGAAATATATAGGTGTTCATGTCCTTGGTTGTATTGGGAAAGTGTTTGGAAGTAGATTTTCTTTCTATTTGGAGGCCTAATAGTCCTATTAGGTCACTGTGATTAGTGAACATTCTCCTTTTAGGTTTGAGGGTCAAAGAGGTGTTCTGACATATGTTGAAGATATTCTAAAAGGGTATCTAGAATGGTTTTTTTGGGATCCACGGTAAAGGGTTTGTAAATTAAGGTCAAAACACCTACTGGTTAGGGCTACTAGTGATTAGCTTTATTTGTGAAGTAAGTGTTACAAGAAGAGTTAATGGGTTTGATTTAGTGATGGAATTTTAATTTTTCTAGTTCCATATTGAGGAAAAACATATTAGTTTGTTTCTATATAACCTTTGTGATGTCATTGTTCCTAAACCTTAGTAGGACTAAGGTTTGTGGGGATGTTAACTCGAAGGATAAACTTTGCAAGTTATTGTGTTGATCTTAGAATTAGATGATGATGAATTATAAGAGTCTTTGAGTCTTCCAAACTCCATTGTGAATATTTGGTATTTCCCAAATGAGTCCAAAACTTGTTGAGTCAAGATATCCATGGAGAAGTTGAAAGCCTAGTGTTGAGGGCCCTACTTCATGTAACCCATGATTTGGAAGGGTTGGATGGTGATTTAAGTTAGGTTTGATTAGTTGTTCCACCTTGTTTAGTGGCCTCTACATCAAGCAGTTAATCCCTTGTGGAGAAGAAGGAACTTAGAACACTTCAAAGGATCTTCAAGGAGGGGGTGAATAGGGTATCCCTTGTGGGGCTTACTTTATCTTGGTGATGGAATCCAATATCTTGTACCTCACTTCTTGGGAAACACATATGGTGATTAAATTCAAGGGATGATGTAATCTCTCTACACTAAAAATGAGACACAAATGAAAAAAAGGTGATTTCTAAACTAGGTGTGTAGTAAGATCCATGGAGCCTCCCCAATTTATTTATACAAGGGTGACAAAATTATGTCTCTAGTTGATCATGTTATCTCTTTAGTGATGCAGGAGCATCCTAGTATTCTTGGAAATCCTATATCAACCAAAAATATGTTTGTCTTTGAAGGTAGATTGTTAGTTTTGATCTTGGTTTGGTGGAGTTCTTGCTCGGTTTGAGAGACTGGTTGCTCAATTTCTATGGTTACTAAGGTGCTCAGTCTCTGAAGAATGCTCAGTGACTGAAGGTGTTGGTTCATTGGCACTTGGTGATAACTATGTTGCTCAGTCATGCCTGTCATGGTCAGTTGACTGGTGCTCGACTATTTCTTCTATTGTTCGGTGTTCTTTCTTACCGACTGGATTGTTTGGATAAATCAGCTTGGCCGACTAGTGCATTTAATTTGGGTTGTGCTCCTCATGTTATGGATTGATTGTTGGACATGTGGGGACCTAGATCTAGTGTGTTGCATTCTTCTATGTGGATTTGATGACCATTTGGGGCCATCTTTGAGATTTTATTTATTTTGTAAGGCTATGTGAGAGTTGACTGATGTTTTAGCATTTAATATTTGTTTGTAAGGGTTTATCTTTTCATCAGTCAACTTGTGGCTGGGAATTAGTATTTATAGGATGCTTAGATAGTTGTTTAGGGCATCAGATGGTGGAAAGGAAGGTTAGTAGCCTGCAAGCTTAGGAGCAGGAAGATTTCTTGGAAGTTTGAGTACAAGTTTAGATCTTTCCTGGGTGCCTACTAGTGTGTTGTGTGTTGCAAACCTGGGCTAGTTGAATGTTGATATTGGGGAAAAGATTTGGATCCTATGAGATCTTGTAGACTGTTACCTGCTTTGTAATTGGCCATAACTGGGAAGGCCTTACAGCCCAACACATTGCATGTAATTGGTGTTTTCATGAATATAGACTTATGTTTCATTGCAGATTTGTTGTTGTTACTGTATACACCTAAAAATGGTCACCTAGACTATTAGCCCCTTGCTAGCATTTTTGCTAAAATCACAAATTGCTTGTTCTTGATCAAATCCTAGCTCTATCATTTATTTGATTATTTTCTATGGGCTAACCATTTTATCCTAAGTTTTTATTTATTTAAAAGGAATATTTCCTCCCCTTTTATTAAATAAAAAGCCCCCACTTTTCCTCTTATCCTAAGTTGCACAAATAAAGCATTATTCTTATTCTATAAAAAGGGAAAAAGCACTTTTTGTCTCATATGGACACAAAAGTCAACTCTTATTTTCTCATTGGAGGATATTTGTGCACATGGATTGATCCCTCTTCGAGCTCCACCCTTGATTAAATCTTTTGCCTCTTAATCTCCATGGTTCATTCCTTCTCATTTCTTATAAAAGGAGAGCTCTCTTCTTCATTCTAGATCTATCCCTTTTATGCTAATGTTATGCTGCAGGTTTTCTAGGTCACTTTGGAGCTTTTGAAGATTTGGAGCTTTCTTGGCTTTTTGTATCTACATGCTATCATAGTTTCATTTCTTGCATTGTCATGGCATTCATAGCTTCATACTTAGCTTATTTTCCTTTATGCTTTAGATTAATTCATCTAGCTTAACTAGGAGGCTTTGTAATACTTGCATCTTTCATTTTCATAGCTTAGCTTGCATTTCCATTTCTAGCATAGCACTGCATTGCATTTTTATTCTTGATTCTTGAGGATATTGGCATTCTTGCCCTTGTCTTCATTGAATCTCCCATTGCATGGTTTACTAGCAAGGTTATAGGATAAATAACTCTAGCTGAGAGCATTCTTAAAACCCTTGCACTCCATGCCTAGGGAGCTATGGATCGATTTTTGAGACCTCATTCTTTAGTGTTCTTCAATGGAATGATTCATAGAAGTGTGACATAATTATAGCACATAGTTACAGTGTATTTCTACTGCATATTGGTTTGGCTGCAAGGTCGGTCAATCCTTAATTGGATCCACCCACCTTGACTACATCATTTAGGCATGTAGCCTCAATTTGAGCTATCATCAACACATCTTTCCCAAGATTGGATAGGTGTAGGATGTTCTGTTGGAAACTGCAATTGAAAAAATTATTGTATTGTCATTGATGTCAAACCTTAACTAGTAAGATAGTTTCTATCTAAGAAAGTACTATATCTATTGATTGATGAAAAGGATTAGGGAAAGGGAGATAACAAGAGAACCTAAGGAAAGGTTGAGTTATTTGATACTTCAATGGGTACTTGATTATTTGGCACATTGATAAGATAATTTATTGTTTATCTAAGTAAGAAGAAAGACTGAAGAATTAGGCTTAACCAAGAAAAAGTGAAGAAATCTAGTTTAAGCCCAGTGAAGTTAGTGTCAACTGAGTGCCAGTATATACTGAGTAAATTTAGTGTTGACCAAACATACTTTTATGTTGAGTGACAGGAAATTACTAAGCAAGACAGTGTTAGTCGAGGAAGAAAGTTTGTAGAGATGACTGAGTTACACAGTGATGATTGAGGAGATGAACATGGTATTAACCGAGTGTCATTAATTTACATTTGGAGAAAGAATTCAGATTCCTAGCTGACATAGTTGAATTCTTGGGTTATGTAAATCGTGTTGACTTTATTGATTAATTGTATGAAAATTTTAATGCATGGTAAATCATTTTATTATGGATTCAATGAGAAGATTGAAGATGTATCTAGAAGGAAGGATGAAGAACGTAAATGTTGGAAGGATTCGATGAATCTGACTTAAACCTAAGATCTACAGAGGAGATTAAGTGGCCAAAGATGGATCTCCCTAATTGAAGAGGTATAAAGGAAAACCTAATTGTGAGGTTATAGTGTATTCTAAACTTGTCGATGGTATTGGTTGATAATTCCAAGTAGAAGGCTAAAGGTGAAGTTGAAAGGTGAAGTTGTGAAGGAGTTGATCAGAGTTGTGATTGCTTGAAGCAAATCCTAAGGAGATCAACAATGGAGATGGAAATGAAAGTCATTTAGTAAATCAAATATATGTGCAAACTGGATCTATTATTTGCAAAGTGAGTTGTATGTTTTTCAGATTAGAAACTACTGCTACTTTCTAATCATTGCATTTGTCTAAATCCTTTAATCAAGGTTGACCTAATAGTCATTTTTTAAATCCTTTAATCAAGGTGGCATTCTAATGGAATGTACTTAAATCCTTTAACTAGGTCACTTTTGATAGAGTGTTTAAATCCTTTAACAGGATCACACATAGCAGTGTGTTTGTAAACCTTTAACAAGGTTGGCTTTTCATAGAGCTCACTTCAAAAGAGTGAAAATATCAGTAACATGTTACAAAGTGGTTTTTCCCAAATTGGGTTTCCACTATAAATCCTGGTGTTATACTTGTGTGAATGTTTTGATGTGAATGTTTCTATATTCTGCAAGTTAATTACTTTTGGACAGTGAACTGCATGTTATATATTTCTGATATATATACTTTATAGATCAAGTTGTGTTGGTGATTAGATTTAAGATTGTTGAAGTGTTTAAAAGTTCAATTGGTGCATCTCGACCTGTGAACAATTGATTCACCCCCCCCCCCCTCTGTTGTTCTAAATAATATTAAAAATTGGTATCATAGTTGTTGGTGCTTATAGAGAAAATTTTAAAGGTACTTGAAGCTAATGATCAAGATGTATAAAAAGGAGTTACTGAAGTTGAACAAGGAAAACTTCCTTGCATGGAAGAGTCTGATGAAAATGCATCTAGCTGGTATTGGTGATTCAGTGAAGTACTATGTTGAAGATGACTATGTTATACCTACTACACCTTTGATTGTCGAGGAGATGAAAGAAAAATGAGAACACAATCAAACAATGTTGGAGATTGCATCTGCCTTAAGCTATCCTGAATTTGAAGATATCAAAGATTGCACTACTGAAAAGAAAATGTGGGATATTCTTGCAACCATCTATGGTGGTGATACAAATATACTGAGAGCAAAACTCAAAATCTTGAGAGGTAAGTTTGATGAAATAAAAATGCAAGAAGGTGAAAATATTGCTCAATACTGTGGTAGAATTAAGGAGATAGTGAATGTTATTAGAGGAGCTAATGGAATCATTGATGATGAGAATATCATTGGTAAGGTATTGAGAAATTTTCTTCCTATCTATACTATCAGAATTTGTGCAATCCAAGAATCAAGATGTAACCCTGGTAATGTTCTAACTCTGGAAAGTCTTGTTGGTAAGCTTGCTGGTTTTAAGCTATCTAACTATAATAACTACATTGTTCCTAATGTTGAATTTGCATTCAAGTCACATATGGTTTTGCATAAATCTAAGACAGAAAAAGAAAAATGTGTGAAAAGTGAAAGTGATAGTGAAAGTGACAATGATACTTCTGATGAGGAACTAGATGATCTTGAAGCACTCATGGCTAGAAGATTAAAAAGAGAAAAAGGAAAATATAAAGGTAAACTTCCTATAATCTTTTTTTCATGTAACAATGTTGGCCATATTGCAACAAGATGTCCTAATAGGAATGACAAGGATGAGGAAAGAGAAATCACTTGTACAAGGATAAGAGAGATAACAAAGATCACCGAAGGTATAGAAACTACAAGGATAAAGGTAAGAAATCCTATTATATTACTGAAGAGGAAACTGACAGTGACGGTGATAATTTTGATATTGAAGTAGTTTATGTTTCTATGAAAGATGATTATGATGAAGATGAGAAAACTACACTTATTTCTTATGTGAGTAAAGGTGATAAATGGATTATTGACAGTGGTTTCTCACATCACATGACTAGTGATAAAAGTAAATTTGAAACCCTAGATCATTACAAAGGTAGAAGTGTTAAGTTTGGTAATGATGCACCATGTCCTGTGAGGGGTAAAGGATCAATTAAGATAACTAATAATATCACATGTGAAAATGCACATTGGGTTGAAGGTCTTAACTACAATTTTTTTAGTATTGCACAACTTAACATCACTAGTTACCAAGTGGAGTTTCATCACAAAAAGGCTAAAATATTTGATGCTACTGGTGAACTAATTGGAAGTGGATAACAAACTAGAGGTACCTTGTTCTATCTACATCCATTTGAAGAGACATGTTTGTTTGCATAATTTGATGATGTATGGTTATGGCATAATAGACTATGTCATGTAAACTTTGACAATCTGGTAAATATTAGTAAAAAGAAGAAAGTTAGAGGTTTTTCAAGATTGAAGAAACCTGATAATTTGATGTGTAAACAATGTTAGCTGGGTAAAATGACAAAGTCTAGTTTCAAGAGAAAGACATTTACTTCTAAAAATATTTTGGATTTGGTTCATACTAACCTTTGTGGAGCTATGGGTGTACAAAGTTATTGTGGTGAAATACTTTATTATGTTTGTTGATGACTACACCAGGATGATGACTATAATGTTTTTGAAAGAAAAATTTGATGCATTTCAGTTGTTTAAGTGGTACTTGGAAAATTTTGAACAAGAAATAGGTAAAAGCCTAAAATGTTTGAGATCTGACCGAGGTGGAGATTTTATATCAAATGAGTTCAATATGTTCTGCAATGATAAAGGAATCAAGAGACAGATGTCTGCACCTAGAACACCTCCACATAATAGTATAGCTAAGAGGAGAAACATGCCAATTATGGATTGTGCAAGAACACTAATGATTGAGAAGAATGTTGCACAAAAATATAGGAGAGAGGCTATGAGTACATTTATTTATACCTTAAACCAAGTATAAATAAAGAAAGGTACAAATGCTACACCTTATGAATTATGGCATGGATATGCACCTAATGTGAAATACTTTAGAATCTTTGGGAGTAAATGCTATATATTGAAAGATAATATGAATGGGAAGTTTGATACAAATGTTGATGAAGGCATATTCCTAGGTTATTCCACTAATAGAAAATCTTATAAGTGTTTGAATTCTAACACTAACAAAGTTATGGAAAGTGAAAATGTGAGATTTGATGAATATGCAGAGAAGAACGGATAAGAAATTAAACAAGAACCTAAAGATTATATATCTTTTGCCTATATGGAAGAAGGAGAGGCAAGTAACACACTTACACCAGATGCAGTCATGGGTAAGCAATGTTGAGCATTAGGAGGATGCTGTCGAGCAATCAGAAGCTGAAACTAAAATTTTTCATGATGAACCTGAAGATTAAGAAGAAAAGAAATTTGAATCTACTTTGGCACAATATGTGAGAAGAGATCATAAGCCTGAGAAAATCATTGGAGATAAGGAATCTAGAGTCTTAACCAGAAGTAAGTTGAAAGACCCTACATGTTTATTATGTGAGTTTGAGCCTAAGATAGTAAAAGATTCTTTAGAGAATGAAGACTAGATTCAAGCTATGAATGAAGAAATAGATCAAATAGAAAAGAATGATACCTAGAATCTAGTGCTGAGACCAAAAAACAAGAATATTATTGGAACAAAATGGGTATTCAGAAACAAGCTTAATGAACATGGACAAGTCACAAGGAACAAGGAAAGAGTGGTATGTAAGGGTTATGCACAAGAAGAAGGAATAGCCTATAGCGAAACATTTTCCCTTGTAACAAGATTAGGAGTGAGAACTCTACTTGCATATGCTGGATACAAAGATTTCAATGTATATTAGATGGATGTCAAATCTTCATTTCTGAATGGTATATTAAAAGAAGTATACATTAAACAACCTAAAGGATTTGTTGATCCAAACAAGAAAAATATGGTATGTAAACTGAACAAGGTGCTATATGGATTGAAACAAGCCCCCAAAGCAAGGTATGAGAGACTACATAATTATTTGATAAAGATTGCATTTGCAAGGACAAATGATAACAACAATCTCTACATGAAAGGTGAAGAAGGTAAAGGGATTTTGTTAGCTGAAATTTTTGTGGATGATATCATATTTGGAGGATAAGATGCCCTATGTCAGACATTTTCAAATGAGATGCAAACTGAGTTTGAGATGTCTATGTTTGGTGAGATAAAATTATTTGTTGGGTTGCAAGTCCATCAAATGGAGAAAGGTGTCTTTATCACACAATCTAAATATGTCAAAGAGATATTGAAAACTTTTGGTATGGAAGATTCTAGACCAGTAAGTACTCCTATGGCTACTGGACAAAAACTATCTAAAACTAATGATACTGTTGAAGGGAATCAAACTTTGTATAGATCCATGATTGGAAAACTACAATATGTTGTCCACAGCAAACCAGATATAGCCCTAGCAGTTGGGATTGTGGCAAGATTCTCTGCCAATCCTAAGGAAAATCATATGATGGTTGGGAAGAGAATATTGAGATATTTGAAAGGGACAGAAGATTATGGATTGTACTACAAGAAGAATGAGAAATTTAAACTGAGAGTCTACACTTATGCAGATTGAGTAGGAAATGTTGATGATAGGAAAAGTACAAGTGGTGGAGCATTCTTTCTAGAAAAAAGATTAGTCTCCTGGACAAGCAAGAAACAAAACTACATTTCCCAATCTACAGCAAAAGTTGAGTATGTAGTAGCTACAGTGAATTGTTCAAATCTGGTATTGATCAAGCAATTATTGAAAGGAATGCAAGAGGAAATCACTGAGTCGGTTGTTATTTTTTGGGATATCACAAGTGCTATCAACATATCAAAGAATCTAGTGATGCACACAAAGACTAAACATATTTTTATCAAGTATCATTACTTGAGAGAATTGGTACAAGATAAAGAAGTGAGAATGGAATATGTGAATAAAAAGGAACAACTATCAGACATATTCACAAAATCTATACCTAAGGATGCTCATGAATATCTTAGAGGTAAATTAGGGTTGCTTCCCCTAATTGAGGCTGCCTAGTCAACTAGGAGCATTGCATCAAATATGCTACACAGAATATCTGACAAATTGATGCAAGAAAGGTCACACTTTAGGAGCTGTCTAGAGTTGTAAAAAGTACACCAAAGCTGATAATTAGTCATAAGAAAGATGATAGAGGGATAAATACTGATACTAAACTAACAAGATTACATCTACATATGAAATATGTAAGTGCTAGATACTTCTTTGGCATTATTGTCAAAGAGGGAGAGATTTAGATGAAAACACAGAAATAAAGAACACTGAGGTATATGTTTCAAGATTTAGAGAATCGGAGTGAGAGAAATACATAAAATGATTTAGAGGGAGTAACTGTGTGAACAGTCAAGCAAGGCTAAGTTGTTATGAATCAGAATGAAGCTAAGGATATTATAAATCTTTCTGATTCACTAACATTTTTGGATTAGTTGGTAAATCATGTGTTATTCAGGTGGTGTTGTCATCAATGCCAAAGAGGGAGATTGTTGGAAACTGCAATTGAAACAATTGTTGTATTGTCATTGATGTCAAACTTTAACTGGTAAGACAATTGCTATCTAAGAAAGTACTATATCTATTGATTGATGAAAAGGATTAAGGCAAGGTAGATAACAAGAGAACCTAAGGAAAGGTTGAGTTATTTGATACTTCAATGAGTACTTGATTATTTGGCATATTGATAAGATAATGTATTGTTTATCTAAGTAAGAAGAAAGACTAAAGAAGTGGGCTTAATTGAGCAAAAGTGAAGAAATCTAGTTTAAGATGAGTGATGTTAGTATCGACCGAGTGCCAATATATGCTGAGTAAATTTAGTATTGATTGAACATCAGTTTATGTCGAGTGATAGGAAATTACTGAGCAAGACAATGTTAGCCAAGGAAGACAATTTGTAGAGATGACCAAGTTACGCAGTGATGACTAAGGAGATGAACATAGTATTGACCGAGTGTCAGTAATTTACAATTGGAGAAAGAATTTAGATTCCTAGCCGACATAGTTGAAATCTTGGGTTATGTAAATCATGTTGACTTTATTAATTGATTGTACAAAGAATTTAATGCATGGTAAATCATTTTATTGTGGATTCAATGAGAAGTTTGAAGATGTATCTAGAAGGAAGGATGAAGAACTTAAATTTTGGAAGGATTTGATGAATCTAACCAAAACCTAAGATCTACAGAGGAGATTAAGTGGTAAAGGATGGATCTACCTAATTGAAGAGGTATAAAGGAGAACCTAATTGTGAGGTTACAGTGTATGCTAAAGTTGTTGATATTATTGGTGGATAAGTCTAAGCAGAAGGCTGAAGGTGAAGTTGTGAAGGAGTTTATCATAGTTGTGATTGCTTGAAGTGAATTTTGAGTAGGTCAATGATGGAGATGGAAATGGAACTCAGCCAATAAATCAATATATATGTGTGAATTGGATTTATTATTTTCAAAGTGAGTTGTATGTTTTTCAAATTAGAAACTACTGGTACTTTCTAATCATTGTATCACTCTAAATCCTTTAATCAAGGTTGACCTAACAGTCATTATTTAAATCCTTTAATCAAGGTGGCATTATAATGGAATGTATTTAAATCCTTTAACCAGGTCACTTTTGACAAAGTGTTTAAATCCTTTAACAAGGTCACAGCTAGCAGTGTATTTGTAAACCTTTAACAAGGTTATCTTTTCACAGAGCTCACTTCAGAATAGTGAAAATATTAGTAACATGTTACAAAGTGGTTTTTCCCAAATTGGGTTTCCACTATAAATCCTGGTGTTATACTCATGTGAATGTTTCTATATTCTAAAAGTTAATTACTTTTGGATAGTGGATTGCATGTTATATGTTTCTGATATATATACTTTAGAGACCAAGTTGTGTTGATGATTAGATCTGAGATTTTTGAAGTGTTGAAAAGTTCAATTGGTACATACGGACCTGAGAACAACTGATTCACTCATCCCCCCTCTTTGTTGTTCTAAATAATATTAACATGTTCTAGGGTTTACCCCATATCCTATTTATATACCAATACGAGGGATTGACCAGTGTGAGGCCATTCCTTGGACTAATGGGAGCTCCAAGTAGGCTTCTCTAGGGGAAAAGATAGAAACATTTTTCTCTTAAACCCAAGGTCCATGAAGGAAAGGGAAAAGGATAGTTCTTCTTCTATCTTTGGATCACTTATTTAATAGGAAGATAGACTAAACAAAAATGAGAAATATTATAGGGGATACCTCCACCTAGAAGACCCTCAAAGACATGCAAGACAAAAGGTTCTTTCCAAATTGAAATTTAAATTAAGATCTAGGTGCATTGAGTAAAGAAGATATTGTTAGTAACCTAAGTATAGTAAAGTAAACATTGAAAAATCAACTTTAGTAGCCTTATTTTTATCTTTGACATGTGTAAGAAAGATGCATCACTCATTAGTTGTTAGAAAAACCAATAAAATCTTAAGAAATATATTTAACAAAGTGGAAACATTCATTCGGGCACATGCACAGATTAGCATAAATGACAATCAATTTATATGCTAATTCAGATAGAAAGTCAAAATGAAACATAAACAATGTGTTACCAAAAGATACTTGCACTTACCAGAGCAAAAATGTTGATTCAAGGCGAAGGTGCCAATTCATGTAGGTGCCAGTTTGTGAAAACACTAGTTTATTTGTTGTTAGCAGAAAATAAAAATCTGGACAACATTTAATTTCATAAAAAATTATTTTTGACAAAAAACTAAGAGTTAGAAACCCAAAATAGATAGAAATAAGATTTATAAGACTAACAATCTTCAAAACCATGTTAGTATAGAAACCACAAACTCTTTAGGACCTAAAAATTAAAGGTAAAATAAAGGATAGTGGAAATACCAATTTAGGTTTGATCTATGTAGGCATTGTTTCCTTTAATATAGCCGCTAATCAAAGGTGTATAGGTCCCACCGGGTATGAAAAAATGTATACATGAAAATCTAGCAAGTTAGTTAATGCAAACAAGGTAAACACGTTAAACACAATATTTAACTAACCAAATATTTAAAGCACATACCTCTGATTGAGGTTGAATGGAAACTCCCTTATTCCATTGATTTTTCTCTTTGATGGAATAATGTGGATATTGTCTTCAAACACAACTATTAAATTCTCCAAGTAATTTCTAAGGTCTCTATGGATGAAATGAATCTCTAACATGGAACTAAATGGGGAAGTTGATGAAGCAAGTGTAATGGAGATGATCAAACTAATGTAAATGATGATATGCAAGGTAAGATAATACTAATATGATACTAAAATATCAAGATGAGATGATAAAAAAACTAAGATGATACTACCAATGCTCAAATGATATCCTAAGTTGGATTCAACACAATAAGTATGCAAATGAGATATGGATTCTAACAATAAACTAGCATGATAACACTATAGTATGAGAATTCTAGAGATAAATAAGCATAATAACAATCCATATGAATAATTGATTATTATTTCAAGGAGAGGCTCCTATTTATAAGATTTCAAAGGAAATGGATATTTGGGATTCAAAATGGGATGAAGAGATAGGATGCAAGAGGATCAATAAGGTGGATCCCAAGTGGAATACACATGGATGCCACACAAGCAAGGTGGTTGGCCATGCAAAGGGGATGAATTTGTCACACGCGTGTGAGCAGCCTTTGAAAGTGATGGCTCATTGAAGAGGGGAGACAAAATGGAACAAAGGAGGTGGATCAAGATGTCTCACACATGTGTGAGAAAATCCCAAAGAAGAAAGTAGGGACATTCATGTAACAATGTAGGTGGCTATTTAAGGAATATGGTTAGCCGCCTTGGGAAGGGTTTCTCAAACATGTTTGAGAAACATTAGGATGCTAATTATTGTAGGAATCACAAAATTAGTTTAATTAATCTAGGATTAATCATAGGAGTAGGTTTAAGGGTGATGGTGATGGATGTAGGTTAGGAATTTAGACTAGGCTTTAGACTTCATTAGTTAGGAATTAATTAAATCAAGGATTAGAATTTGAAGGGAATATTTAAATAATAGGATTATTTAAATAAGGGTGTAGAAGGGGCTAAATGTATTTAAATAAAATTAAAGACTTAAGGGGCTATAGAGGAAATGTGAATGTAATTAATTAAATAAAATTAAATAACTATATAGTAGAAAGGGGATAAAATAATAAATAAAATAAAATAAATTATTAAAGAGGAAATAGGATAGAGCTAGAAGGGGTGTCTTTAGATGTCTACACATCCGCAATAGTAACAACAACTTTCTAAATAAGCCTATATACATCTAAACCTAACACAACTTACCACAACTAGTAGCAACAAATCAAATCATCACTCTTCAAATTCTAAGTAGTAGAAATACCAGATCATAACAATAACAACATCCTCAATAGTAACAACTTCCCAAAAGAAACTATATACATCCAAACCTAACACAACCAAAGCACCAGCATTTCTAAAGTGAAAACTTCATCCTTCTGACAAGTTGGACATGAATGACAACAAATATGTCATTTTGCAATAGTTACATTTAACACAAATTTTGAACCATTGGATTTGCCTTGAGATTGCTTTGAGATTTGGCTAGGACATTCCAAACTTGGAAAGTCAACATAAAAACTGTGTTAAGGAATTTTCCTTGCTTTTGAAGACTTTGACCATGTGGCTGATGACTTTTTTTACCCAAATTTGATGAAATGAAATAGGTTTCTTAAGGATTCTCTCACCTTTCCACCAATATAAATTATTCCTTATTTTGAACGTAATAACTATATTTTATCATTCATTTTATATTTGAATTACATCTAAAGTCATGATTGATAGGTTGATTGAAGAACATGTATAAATTTCAAACACTATCACCTTTTTTTACTCTAAAACATGCATCAAACTCTATTATTTGCATACTATATGATTGTTTTAATAAAATCATTAAGTTTTGACCAAGTTATGGTGTTAAGACATACAAGTTTTTATTTTTTATTTTTCAAATTGTAGTAAAAAAATCATAATTAATTATTTACTTGAAAAAATTAAAAAAATATGCATCATATCCGAACATGAGTCTTCTACTGATATATCTTATAAAAAAATATTATCATTTTATTGTGGTTAGGGTGGTTAGACATATACCTTCTTATTATCTTTTCTCTTCTAAATTTTTAGTAATACTACATTGAGATTTCAAATTTTCACCAAATAGATTAATGCACTTTTTTCAGAAAGAAACCAATAGCTTTCAATCTACATTCATTTTTCTACAAATTCTATTCTTACATCTTTATGAAACAATGTTGATAACTTATTGAAATATTTTCATCAAGTTACCTAGCTCTATTTTTTTGTAAATTTTTTCACCACTTAAGGGCGTAGATTGGCCCATAATGATCATGCACATACTCACCACCCAAAGTGGGAATGTTCCTATATGGTTCCTAAGTAAACTTAAGCAACATGTGTGTTTGGAACCTAGTAGATTGACTTACTAGGTGGAATAATTTAACACACCAACATATACACTCCAAGTACAACTTAGAGATAATGTATGGACATAATACAAGATGGGTATCCACTACTAGGCTGCATTTAGTACCCATGTATAAACATGATTCAATATCTTCATAAATCTTGGAAATATTCAAGACTTGCCAAGTTACTGAGAGGGGAGGGGTGAATCAGTAACTTCAAAACTTTTAAATCAATTTCAGATTTTAACCATATTCCAAATAACATTTAGATCAATAAGCTAACTACATGCATGAGAAAATAAAAGAATAAAACATTCATAACACTTTGAACACACAGATTTGGTGACCCAGAAACCTTCCAAATAGAAAGTAAAACTGGGGTGGGGATGATACCCACAAAACTTCAATACTGTAGCATAAAGTTTTCCGGTTAAGGCTTAAAATGATCACTTCTAATGATCTACCCTATTAGGAGCAATTAGGACTGCTAGGTCCACCTTGTTAGATGATTTACAAACATACAATGAAGTATGCACTCAATTAAGAGATTTTACAAAAGACTATTAAGTCTACCCTGTTAATGGATTTCAAGTTGATTCACCTGTTAGCATGAAACAGTAGATATATTACTTGCAATTGTACTTGCTGATTGAGATTCTTTGATGTGCTGATCACCTTCTGTGATAGATATATCTTTGTTGCTCCTTATACTGCTATAGCCCTTTGTAATTCACCTATCTCTTTCTTTCTTCTCTTTTTCACACTTCTTTCTTATTCACACTTTAGATATGATACAAAACATTGTTTATATATCAATCCAAAACAATTACAAAGTCGGCTGCTAAAATACAAGTCAACACAAGTATTACTAATTCAACCCAAATATAGTTACAAAGTTCCTGCAAACTAACTCAGTGACTTTTTGATACTCAGCATCCACTGCAATACTCGGCATCATCACACTCTTGGTAGGAGTGGAGGCTCGGTCCATACTAACCACTCAGTTGTAGTTTCAAACTCGGTATATACTGGAGACTCGGTAGATATAGTGTCACTCAGTAGAAACTGAATTCCCTGTTTACCATACTGGCACTCGGTAAACACTACTCATCTCATCACTCGGTAATGATAACTCGGTAAGCACTGTGAAGCTCGGTCTGTTCGGTAAACACTATTCTACTTGGATTGCTCAGTAAACACTGTTCTGCTAGATGAGCTCGGTAAGCACACAGAGTCTGAATAAGTGTTGTCACTAATGACAAACATACTTAATGCCAACAATCTCTCCCTTTGGCATTAGTGACAAAAACACTTATTGCCCAAAACTTATATACAAAAATCATGTTGAATCACATGCTGAATCTATTTTTTATTTTTCAAAATTTGTCTTTGTCAATCTGTTGTATATACATTTCATGACTCCCCATACAGTATACATATATACAAATATCTTATTTCACCTCATAATCATATTTCCTATTTTTCTCATATATTTTCTCCCCCTTTCATATCTCTCATATCTTTCCATATATCTCCCCCTATCTTATATACTTTCTCCCCCTTTTTGACAATAATGCCAAAGGTGTATATACAAATATTTTACATGGAGATGAAAAAATGTGAGAGAAAATTAGAATGTACCTTGCCAATCAGTGCCAAAGTTCTATCTGAATTCTCTTGCAAAATCTTGCATGTATGGAGTGCAACTTGGACTTCTACAGAGAGTTTAATCATGTGATTTGCAATTGAAAACTGATTGTCATGGATCAATGTTTTTGAGTGTGCAATATGCTTCTGCATTGTATCCATGATGGGAAGGATCATGTTCTGAATATCTATTAATGTTGACCTGATCCTTGCATCTTCTCTCAATAACTCTGACTGCTTATCAGATAGGAATTTGATTGTCATATGATGTGCAGAGCTTGAACTAGGTTCAAGTTGCAACTTCTATGCACTAACCTTCAGATCCTCATCAATCTTATTTATTTTTTCCTTAATCTCTTTTGAGAACTCGGCAACATTACATACTTTGACAAAAAATGATGTTACCTTGGAATAGGAGGACTCAATGTTAGTCAAAACTAAAGATAACCCTGCTTGATTGATAGCTATTCACTGAGCAATACACTCAAGCACTTTATTATCAAACTTCTTCTCAGCCTTTTCAAGAAAATTTTCTTGACCAGAAGAGTCTTCATTGAACTTGGTTACTGCCTCTGCCAACTGTAACAAAATGTGTTGAAAGGAATCAACTTCAACACCTATTGCTTCTATCAAAATATTCTTGGCATCCTCAATGATCTTAAATTCCTTATCTCTTTCCTCTTTTAGCTTCTTCTACTTTTCTTTCTTCTAGAGGAGTTCACCAACCATTTGCATTTGGTCTGCTGAAAGATTTGCAAAATCTAATTGTGGAATTTCTATCTGCTCATCCAAATCTATATCTTCTTCTATGTCTTTACTGCTGCTCAAGAATCTTGTACTCAATTGAGCCTTAGGTTCAACTGTCATTGTACTTAATGCCTTTGTAGTATAAATTATTGTAGACATAGTAGGACTTGTAGTGAAAAATGATAAACTTCCAACTAATGGAATGCTAACTAGAATACTTGATAAACCCAAAACTGAAGTATTTACAACTATAGAATCTAAAGTACTTACTGAGGTATCCAAAACTGAAGTACTTGCTACTAAAAAACTCAAAACTGAAGAAGGTACTGAAGATGATGCTGGAGACTACAACTCAGTGGAAGAAGGAGGCAGAGCTCAGTGGATGAAGTGGTAGCAACTTCTGTCATTTATACATTGAGCTGTGCTAGTGATGATTGGACATTTGATGCATCTGTAGGTGTTGTCACAATCACACTTGAAGCTATCTCCAGGCTAGATGTAGAAACTTTTGCTGGAGAGTGAGGAAGTGAGGCAATTACCTCTACAGCTATCCAAACTAGATCATCTTCCTCATTATTCTACTTTCCTTCCTCAGTAGCTTCTTCCTCTGCTTCTTCTACCTCAACATTATCTATCTGAACTGCTTCTTCTTCTTCTCCATTACTGTCATCTTCAATATCTTTTATTATCACAATTTCAACACTCGGTTTGTGAAGATGATGGATGTTTTTCCAAGTAGAATTTGCACTCTTCACAACTGACTCTATATCCTTGATCAAAATCAAACAACTATTGAATTTTAGTGTCATCTTGTGCTCATTTTCTATCAATGCCTTATTGATTTCAGCATTTTTCAAATTGGGCATCAACTGTCTTAAGGTTTGAGCATATATGTCCTTGACACTTTGCCTTGCATTCTCCCATCTCATCTTAACTTTATCCAATAGAACACCTAGAATTTGAGAAGCCAAATCATCAGGTGAGTACTTCCATTTTCCCATTTTCTCAATAACAACATCTTCAATTTCCTGTTGCTCTGCCTCTGATCTAATTTCATATTTGAGAGATTTGAAATTTGAAATTCTAGATCCTTCTCTCAAATCCTTAATCTTTTCTTCTAATGAGGGAGGAGGCCTTTTGAATACTATGTCATCACTGACTTTACCTACCTTGCCCCTTGTTTTTCTTGTGAAGACTGCAGTAGATTGTTTAGGTGCCTTAGTGATGGTCACCTTCCCTTTCTTCTGCACAGGTACTTGTTCTTCTTCACTCTCATTCTTTTCTTCTTCTTCTTCAATGTCCTCTCCTTTTCCCTCGGTTAACATTAGAGGTGTGCTAGATTGCATCTTGGCCATCCTCTTTCTGCCTTTGTTAACCATCTGTGGGAGCTTTATACTTAGCTCAATTCTTACCTTAGCTTCATCATATGTTCCAAAGTATGGATCCTTTGGATCAATAGGTTGATTTACTAGGGCTTCAATTATATCCTTTGTCTCATCAATGTTTACCTCATAAGGAAGAGGTTTCACCCATACAATCCTAGGCCTTACTACCTGAATGTATACTTTATCACAATCAACCATGAAACAAATATCATCTTTATAATCTTCCACCAACTTTTGTGGAATCCAAAATATGTTATTCATCTTTTCTTTAAAAGATTCAAAATAGTTATCCATTATGTTTACAAAATTCTCACCCATTTCTGCAATGTACTCATTTATCTGATAAAGAACAGGCACATCCTTTCTCCATTTTACTGTGCCTTTTGATGGGAAAAAATTTTGAGCATAGAAAAATAAACAAACCAACAGTGAGCCAAACTTACATGGATTGTTCTTTGAAGTTTGAATGCTCTCCATATTCTTGTTGAACTGCTTCAACAACAAATTTGCTGGGTCAAATGACAAGTTGTTCTTCACAATTTTATAAGATAGGTCAACTGCTTCACACGAAACACTATTCTGTCGACTTGAACTGTATATCTTGTGAGCTATGACATATGTGCCAAATTTTAGTTCTGCATCGATAATACTATTTATCTTCATACCTCTACCATCCCACTCGGCTAGGGTTTTCTTTTCCAACTCTACCTGACCTAGGGTTTTTGTAGATTTTTCGTTGGCAAGCATGGGAAGACCAGTGATCCGATGAATCATCTTCTCTGTTATTTCCACTGGTTTCTCAAGCCAAATTTTACCTTCATGCACTCGGCTTAGGATATATCTAATCCATTTTATCTGGAAACTCCGAGGCAAGTGGGTGATATGTGTCAAACCCTTATCTTCCAAATGTTAATGTTCCAGTTTGAGAACACCATCAGCACACAGTTCATCATGAACAACATCTATCTCTAGGGTTCCAAGCTCTTGAATTGTACCTTTAAAATGACTACAAATGTTGTTTACAAGAAGTACCTTTGGAGGAATCTGTGATTGAGCTCCACTCGGGTCTAGGGTTTTTGTAATCGCAGGCACGAGTTTGAAATCCAGTGCTTTCCATTCCCCTTGAACTAGCATTTCTGAACCTTTCTTCACTTTAGTGCTGGATGATGCCATGGTAGCTCAGTAGAAAATTCTTCAAAAAATTTCTGCTGCAAATTTTCCTTTGAATCGCTTGATCGCATTAGGAAATTTTTCTGCTCAATATGCTGATATTCACGGTGAAGAATGAACTTGATTTCATGTTTTTTGTTAAAATTTTGGCATTAATGCTCTGTAGGAATTAGGGCATTGAACTAGATAGACTGTCATCCACTATTCATTAATTGCTCGGTGAAGATTCCGCAACTCAGCAAACATATGAATTCATACTGCTCTGACCTTACTTGGTAACCATATGAAATTAGGTTACTCCCAACCTTGCTCAGTGGTAACTGATACCGACCTTCCTATGATCTTGTTGTATCTTGCATACTGATTTGGATCTTTCTTCCTTTCAATTCTAGAATTGTTTTGGAATATGTCTATGAAGATACAGTTCCAGTGCTTTCTTGGAGACTTAGTTAGAATTGATAGAGCCACCCTCTTCATGAGTGACTACATTACTTGGACTAGTTTTCTTAGTAGGTTTAGGAATCCATTGTTGTCTCATCTGCTTCCTGATGCTATCTACTTTTGCTTTCTTTTCATCTGCAACTTTGCCTGTATTCATGCAATTTTTAGCTATATGACCAAGTTCAGTGCATGTATAACATCTTACAGTAGTATCCCTTTTTCTCAAGTGATGCTTTACACAATTTATGCCAATGTGTCCATATTCTCCATAGTAATGACACCTACACCAAGTGTTGTAATCCCAACCAAATATTGCTTTCACAATTTGTTCTGTTGGATTGGGTATTTTAGATCTACATTCTGATGCCTTGTGACCTTGTTTGTTACATTTGTGACATTTGCCTTTAAATCTTGGTTTCTCCTTGCATTCATTTTCTTTATGACCATGCTAATTGCAATAGTAGCATTTTCCATTGAATTTTTCTTTTCCATTGCTCCAACATTTGTTTGAAGTATGACCTAATTTGCCACAGTGATTACAAGTGGGTTTTTAATTATTTTGAGTGCCTTGATTGGAGGATTCACCTTCCTCTTTGTATCCAAGTCCTGCTTTTCCTTTTTGCTTATGAAGGTTTTGTTCATACAGCTGATTCATATCTTCTTGAGATTTCAACATTCTCTCATTGATTTTCCTTTTAGTGTCTAGGTCATTCACTAATCTTAAATTGATTTGCTTTTCAGATCTTAGCTCCTCTCTTATATTTTCATTTTATGATCTCAAAGTCAAGATTTCTTCATTTGCATTGGAGACTTGATCAATAAGGTTTTCTAGCTGAAGAGTTTGATTCTGGATTTCATTGTTCTTTCCTTCTATTTCATCTTTCATCTTGTTTCTTTATTCCAAGATTTCACAAAATCTTGTTGACTAAATTTCCTGTTCTCTTTTCAATTTTCTTACTTCTTCTTGCAGAGATCCATTCTTTTTTAGAAGTTCTTTGATTGCATTGTTTACTTCATTTGAGTTGCTTGAAGGGAAAAAATATTCAATCTTTTCTTCAACATACTGGTGGTCATTCATCTGGTTTGCAAGTTCCTTCCTTCTTTTTAGGGATTGGGAAAGATGCTCTTTTGCTTCCTCTAGTTGAGCTATGGCCATTTCCAGATCTAGCTTTTCATTTTCAATTACTTTGTTGAGTCTGAATATCTCCATTGTCCTAAATCTTTGCTCAAGCTATCAAACTTTATCCTGAGAACCACAAAGCTCTGATACCAATTGTTGGAAATATTCAAGACTTGCCAAGTTACTGAGAGGGGAGGGGTGAATCAGTAACTTCAAAACTTTTAAATCAATTTCAGATTTTAACCATATTCCAAATAACATTTAGATCAATAAGCTAAGTGCATGCATGAGAAACTAAATGCATAAAACATTCATAACACTTTGAACACATAGATTTGGTGACCCAGAAACCTTCCAAATAGAAAGTAAAATTGGGGTGGGGATGATACCCACAAAACTTCAATACTGCAGTATAAAGTTTTCCGGTTAAGGCTTACAATGATCACTTATGATGATCTTCCTTGTTAGGAGCAATTAGGACTGCTAGGTCCACCTTGTTAGAGGATTTACAAACATACAATGAAGTATGCACTCAATTAAGAGATTTTACAAAAGACTGTTAAGTCTACCCTGTTAAAGGATTTCAAGCTGATTCACCTGTTAGGATGAAACAGTAGATCTCTTACTTGCAACTATACTTGTTGATTGAGATTCTTTGATGTACAGATCACCTTCTATGATAGATATATCTCTGCTGCTCCTTATATTATTTTAGCCCTTTGTAATTCACCTATCTCTACCTTTCTTCTCTTTTTCACACTTCTCACTTATTCACACTTTGGATATGATACAAAACATTGTTTATATATCAATCCAAAACAATTACAAAGTCGGCTGCTAAAATACAAGTTAACACAAGTATTACTAAGTTGGCCCAAATATAGTTACAAAGTTCTTGCAAACTAACACGATGACTTTCTGATACTCGGCATCTACTACAATACTCGGCATCGTCATGCTCTCAGTAGGGGTGGAGGCTCGGTCCATACTAACCACTCGGTTGTAGTTTCAAACTTGGTATATACTGGAGACTCAGTAGATACAGTGTCACTCGGTAGAAATTCAATTCCCTAGTTACCGTGCTGGCACTCGGTAAACACTACTCATCTCATCACTCGGTAATGATAACTCGGTAAACATTGTTCTGCTTGGATTGCTCAGTAAACACTGTTCTACTAGATGAGCTCAGTAAGCACACAGAAACTGAATAAGTGTTGTCACTAATGACAAACATACTTAATGCCAACACATAAATGGGGAAAAGGAGAAAACCCAATGGAAAGAAATGCCTCTCCAAAAGAGGTGAAAACACAAAATGCTCTCAATAATGAATGAGAAGAACAAAACCTCATGTGAGGAAAATGTCCACCCCATAAGAGAGAAGAAGAGAGACCATGAAGCCCCCCCCCCCCCCCCCCCCAATAATGATCTCGAACAATATCCTCCTATTAAAATAAAAAAATCATATATTGCACCAATAATGTCAAAGTGTGGAAAAAACCAAGTACCACTATTGATGAAGAACTAATGATGAATCTCTCATGATGCTAGAATATGATAGAGATCAGACATAGAGACACTTGTATGAGCATCAACTAAATACTCAAACTATATACATTCTTGATTGGAGATATGTACCAAGTCTTACAAGAGCATTAATGACAAAATACATAAAAGATATAACACTTTATTTTAGTACACTTACAACATGGCTCATACAAGATACCACAACATGACATGATAATGATGACAATGATGCAAATCTAGAAACATAAAGAAAAAGCAACCAAAATAAATGCTCAAAGTAGGAGACCGAATTAAAGATTCTTCCAATTCGTATGTTTCTAAGAACACAAGAACAATTGGCCTATAATGGCTATTATATGGAAGATTATATGGTTGGCCAACACATACTCAATAGGTGAATGTTAAAATTTTATTCTACAAGTTTTCTTATTAAAATGAATTTTGTTTTGAAAACTTGTTAAACAATGTTTTAAAATATTTTATTATTAAAAAATTATTAAATAATAAAGAAAAACTTAATCTACCTTTTTATAAAAATTAACTACAAAAAATTAAATATTATGCAAATAAAAATAAAAAGTTATTGTTACCAATTTTGAGGACAAATAGGTACAGCCATGCTGGCTGGAGCTTTTTGTTGATATCTTAATGCCTATGGCAGTTTTTCAATTTTTCTATGAGTATTGTTATCAAAACTTCAATGTTTTAGATATTTTGCTATGAGGGCATATTTGAGACTCATTACATCTCATTAATTGTCATTCAATCAGTTGATATGCAACAACAACATAAGTATACTGCAAGTTTCTAAAAGTAATCTTTTCATTTGTATTGAACAATGATAAAATACAGTTTTGAGTTCATTCATTTGAAAATACAAATGCATGTATATGAGAACAATTTAGAAAAGGCTCACAGAAGCTGTGAGCATAGCCTATCTCTCAGTTTAATTTAAAACAACATCTAAAAGATAGAATAGAGTAAGGAGAGAAGAGGTCAAGAGTAACTAGTCATTGCCTGAATGCTTTGACTGCTTAGTTGTGGTTGCTGGTCTGGGAGATGTCTTTAGCCCATAAGTCCTCCAGCACATTCCTGAGTCCTGTAAAAGGGGAAAAACAATGAGGTTAGATCCTATACAGATCTAAGCAATGACTGATCGATCATGATGTTCTCTATGCCTACGCTACCTTTTAAACAATTCTAAATCAAAAACTAGAGAGAAAAATTAGTATGCTCAGTGTTGGTGTGAAAGGATTTATTGCTAATGTGTTTGTTTCATGTGTAGGAAAATAATCACTCCAATGAATATGTGCTCAATATACGTATTGGAGTAATTATTTAAAGCAGGTGTCAAGAATCATGAATGAATTTTATAATGTCAAAGGGACATATTATTTATGATATGAAACCTTTCATTATAATCAAATGAACCAGTAATGAAATGAGTGTCACGAGCCCATGCTCAAACTTCATTTTCACAACAAGGAATAACAGAACAAGGGATAACATGTACTTCTTGTTTCCTAATCATCAAAGTTTTTAGCAGTCTGTTGCTATTCCAACATCTATGCATTCAGCATAGGGTTATAGGATACATCAAAATAGTAAAAGAAAAGCTTCATAGTGTCATGAGTAGAGCACATATCTAGAACAAAGAAAATACAAGGTGCGGATATAAAGTATTAAGATGCTTTCATCTAATGCATCAATAATTATGATAACGATTGCCAACATCAAAAGTGACAACAACCTCATCAATAAGGATTCAATATTCAAAGAAAGATTTAAAAAAATTGATGAATGCAATAAAGCCAAATATTATTGAATAGTTGCAAGTATGGAGCATCAAGCTAGTATGGTGTCAGTATTTCAAAGATTTCAAGAACGCCTGTTGTCTACACTATCAAAAGCTACAGAATGCAGATACAATTCATACTCAGCCTCAAGGGTGTGACTAAGTAGATAAAACAAAGATTGCAAATCAGATATGGGCAGTAAATTTCAGAATTCAAGCACATGTGAAAACATGACTGTGATAGAACAGAGAGTATCCACTTTCAGCATCATAGAACAAAGAACTAGGCTACAATATCATTCTAGTATATGATTATAAAGCTTACTGATAAACAACAAAAAATGCCATGAATCAACTTGTTGTTATTAGTAAGTGTGCACATAGGAATGAGGAAAACAGCAAGAAAAAGGATAGCAAGGTGAAATCTTGCATGAATTATAATGAACATGCCACCAATCCATAACTACAAAGTGAATGTTAAAAATTTCAAGCTACGGATGCTGAAATCATCATGCCAGTATAAAATGGGAGCAAAACCTTCAAAGGGAGTTGAACAAAATAAAAATACTTTTCAAGTTTGTACAGCGAAGGTGGCTTCTTTTGCTATAGAGCTTGACACTGCATGTTCTGAGAATGAGAATGTTTTAATAGAATTTGTAAAGCTTCAAGAACAGAGCAAACAATTGTGCATATTCTATTAAGAGGCAATTATGAAGGCAGTGATGGATATGAAGAAACCATAACTCTACAATGGTCAAAGTCCTATTGTTATAGTTAATGTTCATTATAGATACAATCAAGAAGAGTTCACTGTTGCAACTAGAGAGAAAGAGAAGACTACTGTTATAGTTCTCCACTGAGTTCTCCACTGAGGCCAAACAAAATACTACAAAAAGGAGCTAATGACCATAATACGGGATAGTGAAAACAAGGTTATTAGAGAACTTGACACACAAGTAGCAGAGATATCGTTGTCCTGGGTCATTCATTGAGTGTTTATGGATCCAACAAGTAGGAATGTGCATACAAGAATATAGGAGCTAGTGGATCAAGTTCCTAGAATATGGAGTATGGCTGGAGATATAATGCTTCTGATGGATTTGGCTTCGAGGGAGGGTTTGTTTCCTGAAGATGGTGATTGGAGTAACATTATTAGTTGTGTGTGTCATCTAATTCTTGGTCTAAGTAGCCAGTCACAACTTGAGTTAAAAGCATTATTTTTTTATTACTTTGGTCAAGTTTCTTCAGAGGATTGTGGATATATCTCTGTGTGAAATACCGGGGAAAGCTAGACAAAGTCAATTAGCATACACCAAGTTAAAGGAAAGAGCAGGCCAATTTACAACTAGGGGTTTTGTTAGAACAGAAGAAATCAAACAGAAGTTTTAAAGAAAAGAGCAGTCTGGCATGGCTTACGATGCATCTAAGTTACAAGCATCGAAACCCATATTCCATTCAAAGTTTGTGTATAAGCAACAAGTTTTTTTTTTAAAAACAAAAATCTGTATGTACACCTTCAGATTCGACATCCTTTTTTGCAAAAGGCAAACAATAAATGCTATTTGAAAGTTGTAATGAACATTCAATGTTCATTTTGAAAATAGCAGTGAAGTATTAAGAGCATGGAGTCCACGTTTTAGGTTTCAAACCTTGTTTTCATGCAAAGAAAGGAAATCAATGCTCAAGTATATGTGTGAAGTGAAAACGCCAACTCAAGTTTCAAACATCAATGAATAGAAAACACTTTGTGAAAATACGCATTTATATCTTCAGATAAAACTTCATATTCTTTTTGCAAAAACAACAATTAATTGTAACTACAGAGATAGAACCACATTTTTTGCAAAAAAGGAAGCACGTTTAAAAACGTAGCATAGAATTCAAATAAAAAACTCATAGTTTAGCTTTCGGTTGATCAGTATCAAAATCCAGCATAAATACATGTGCACAGCAGAGAACGAGTTCATTGAGGGAAGAAAGCTCCTTTTTTTTCTTTACAAAAGAACCAGAATCTAGACATGGCGGCTAGGGTTTCATAACCCTCTTTCCTTCTTCCAAATTGCAAGACGTGAAGACCAAATGAAAAAGAGTGAAATGTTTTTAGGTTTTGAAATGCTATATTTCATGCTCATTGTAAAATGAGTAAAGGCTTTTGCCTTTATTTTATTTTATCTTTTTCATTTTGCAAGCATTAGCGCCCATGTTATGGGTTGTAAAGTTTTAAAAGGCAAGACAAATCTTTTCATTTTTTAACTTAACACTTGAGTTTTTTTTTTGCATTTATTTGTTTCCTTTTACTTTCAAAAGTTGAAAAAATTAAATATTTATCATGCACTTGATAATTATTATTATATAGTTTATTTTTTATTGTTTTAATAAATAACAATTATTATTAATAATATTATTAAGTGATTTTATTTTCACTTAATATATTATTAAAATAATTGTTATTTATTAAAATAATAAAAAATAAATTACATAATAATAATTTATTATTTAATAAATGTTAAATATTTTATATTTCATCTACGAAATATAAATTATTTAATAAATATTATCATGCAGAGAATAAATATTTAATTTTCTTTTAGAAGTTTAAAAGGGCAGATATTTTTGCAAAAATTTATGACTAAGTGTTGAGTCATAAAGTTGAGGATGTTTTTCTCTAAGTGGAGTTATTGTTGTTTCAATAGCCTTTATGAGTTTTTCAGAGATAAGAGTGCATTTGTGAGGGTATTAATGATGATATTTGAGGAGGTAGGACTTTTAGGCTTCTTTGATGACCTTTCGAAGTCTTTTGAAGGGCTCAATTTTGGCCTTGTAGGCCAAATCCGACCCAGCATTTATTGCTTTCAAAATGCAGTTGGATGGAGAGTGCATAAGTATGAGTTGAAGGCTCATTTTGTGGAGGTTCTTCTTTCTCTGTCTTGGTTTTTTATTGTAAGTTTTTTGGCAGACTTCTTGACAGGAGCAGAGATTTGTTGTAACCTATTTTATTCAGAGAGATATACAAATTTTATGACACCTTTTGTTGGAATCTATAGCTTATACCTTCCCTTATTAGTCTGTTATTGTGTACTTAGTGATTGGTGCAAAATTCTGTGATGTTCTTTGTCCTTAATTTTTATCACATATTAGTGCCTTTATGCAGTACTTCATGCTTGTTTGCAAGTTTTAAGTTGTGCTCAAGTCAGATTTTCCCCAAAATTGTGAGAAATCTTTCTCCTTTAAGGGGATTATCATTACTGGCCTTCTTACAAATTGATTATGCAGATATTATGATTTAGTGGGGTTGTGTAAGAGAGCTTATGTTACCATTTCATTGTGTGTCAAGTTATTTGTGCATTTCTTAGATGTTTTTCTGGTGCATCACCATTTAGGACATAGATTTCTTTTTTCTATTCTCCTTCTATTTCTTTCTTCCATAAAAAAGAATCAGTTTCAGGTAGTGTAGAGTTATTTACCAGATAGGAAGCCGGCCTAGAACCCGGAGATTCATTCCAGCCATAGTTTACCCACGACCTTGGAATGTTTCCATGTTCCTCCAAAAGGTTAATTTTCTGCAAACTTAACAGGGTCCAATTTTGGTTGATAACAGTTTTTGGCATGCCCGGTGGGACAAGTGACTAATTTTTCCAGTCATCTTTTGCAAAATTTTTGCTGTTGTTAGTGTGTACAGCAGTATTTTCAGCTTGGAAGAGGTTTCAAAATTACACACTTGGCAACTCTGAGCTTTGGAAAGGCAAAACCGGTGTATTACAACATATGAGAAGAGTGCAAACAAGAAGTAGCTCTTTAGATTTTGAATATTTGCAACTATCTCCACCTAGGAGAAGAGGGAGAGTAACTGAAAAGCCCAAAAGGATAGTGGTTTATACAAGAAGAGCTAAGTCAACTCCTGTTGTAGTTAGAGTGTATCCTGCTGTTCTACTTTTCACTACACTAGGAAGTTAATTTTTTTAGTTTCCCATGGCATTACAAAGGAACCAGCCCTTCGTTCCATTCAATCAAGGCAACCCTTTGAATCTAACTCAACATGATGTCATTCCTATGGCTGCACTAAAAAGTTTACCATATTTTACAGCAGAGGATCAAACCACCCCAATTGAACACATAAAAGATGTGGCTAATCTTTGTGCCCTGCACCATGTTACAAAAGATAATGTTGTTGTTAGGTTGTTGGTTGCGTCATTTAAAGGAAAAGCATTACAGTGGTTTAGAAGGCTAGCAGTGGGTTCTATCACTGATTGGGATCAACTTGGTATCAAACTTTGCAAGTTTTTTGAAGACAAATCTGACCATCTATCCTTGGTAGAGCAACTGTCAACTATCAAAAGGGTCCCTCATGAGCAAGTAACAGATTTTAACTTTTGTTTCCAAAGGACGTGGGATAGAATTCCACAAATGGTAAGACCCTCAGCTAAACATGCATTTTTATATTATTTAAGGGCTTTTAACAATGATATAGTAGTTGTGATATAATCTATGCAAGTTGTTACACTCCCAGATACTTATGACGTAGTTGTGAGAGCAGAAAATAGCCTTATATAGGCTGGAAAAATTGCCCCAAGGCCACCTATGCCAATTTTTCCAATAGCACCTGTAGTTCATTCAATGATACCTTTGCAAGTAGCCCCCTTAGCTATTATTCCAGTAGCACCAGCATTACCAATGCCCAATACGCAACCCAATTTTCAAGGCAATGCCCTTCCAGCTCAATCTATGGATTTACAAGAGATTAAGGGTATTTTGCAGACTTTTAGCAATGAAATTGTGAATATGAAAAAATAGCAAAGTCAAGGATATATGCCTTACCAACCCTCTTATCAATCCCAATATCAGCAAAATCAGGGCAATAGACCGCCTTATCAGCCAAATAACCAAGGCCAAAGAACAAATCTTAATACGAGGCCTTATCAACCTTATAACCCCAATGTTACTAGCACCTCAAATGAGCTGGTTCCCACTCAAAACAATCTAGTTCAGCATTATGAGTGGTGTTTTCCATGTAACCAGCAGCATAATCAAAGTACTTGCATGAATGGGGTTGTAAATAAGGCCTTAATGGTTCAAGGTATTCCAAATTCACAAGATGAAGGTTCTGATGGAGCCACTTTATAGCAGCATGAAGGTAGACCACCAGAGATAACTCTAATAAATTGGCAGGATGATGATTTTTGTGGCACAAATCAGGTTGTTCTCTCTATTGTAGATAATACTAGAAGCAAAAATAGAGCAATAGAAAGTGGTCAGCAAGCCGCTAGCTCATCTAATGCTGAGAGTATGCAGTTTTTTCCAAAAGGTTCAGCTTTAGCTAGTAAGGAACAACCTACAATTTCGATACAACTAGCTAGTGTTAACAATGACATTGCTATTACAAAAGCCCAATCTAAGGTTGGTATGACTTCTTTTAATATTTTGGATCATATGAAGAATGCAAATGTATCTATTTCCATGTGGGATTTTTTGGGTGTTCTAGGCCAAAAGGACCTTCTGCAATCAGCTTTATCAGGTTTAAGTCTTTCTAGTAAACCTGAAAGCGAAGAAACTAAGTTTGTAATGACTAATGCTATTACAAAAGGAAATGAATAGCAACCCCTAGCAGTTAAACCCCCACCCTTTTACATATCTCTAATTATAGGAAAGCACCTAGTCCACAACTACATGATTGATTCAAGTGCGAGTAGCTTGGTGATGCCCAAACAGATTGCAGACAAGTTGGGTATCAAATATGAGCTGCTTGAAAAGGGAGTTGTACAGCTAGACGAGACTACTATTAATACCATAGGGGTCATTAGGAATCTCAATTTGACCTTGCAAGCTTGTCCAAATTTTTCTATCTCGCAAGATATTTTTGTCATAGAGCTACCTCCTTATTTTGCTATATGTTTATCAAGGGATTTCACTGCCAAAATTGGAGGTTATTTGTCATCTGATTGGTCTCACATGTTGTTTAGAACCAGGTATGGCACCAAAGTTACTATAAGATTAGAGCCTATAGCCAAAGATCATATTGAGCCTTATTCTCAAAGCCCCATAAATGCTAACTTGCTCGTGAGTGAGCAAGAGGAACAACCTAAAGTTTGAGAAGGTAACACTCAAACCAAAGAAATACTAGATATTCTTCTTGATGAATGGGCCTTCCGAAATCAAACTGAAAGCCCATGTGAAAATATAGGACATGCTGGTTTGGGCATGTATTTAGTACAAGAAGCTGATTCCTTCATTCCCAATCTAGAAAAAAGTGCAGAAAAATAGTTTGGACAACAAGATAATGAAGTTTGGGAGCTATTTTTTGATGGTGCAAGGAACAAGGTTGGAGCTGGTGGAGGTTGCATGTTGATCTCCCCAAGAAATGAGAGGTATTTTTTAGCTTTTCATTTCTATTTTAATTATTCAAATAACACGGCTGAGTATGAAGCCTTGATCCATGGATTAGAATGAGCAAGAAGGATTGGTATCAACTGTTTGAAAGTGTATGGGGACAGCGAGCTAATCGTTAATCAAGTGAGAAACCAAAATGTTACCAAGAATGAGCTGCTTAAATCTTACAAGCATAGAGTATGAGATCTTCTTGATAGTTTTGATGCCTTCAATCTAATTTCCATACCCAAAAATCAAAATAAACATGTTGAAAGACTGGCTGCTATTGGTGCTGAATTTGATATTCCAAAAGAAATTAGCAGTGAAAGAACCGACCAACATGTCAAGGTTGTTATCAAACCTATTGTACCTGATAATAATACACATTGGTAGGTATTTGAAAGTGACCAGCAAATAGTAAATTTTTTAAGAGAGGAAGCTGAGTTTTCTCAAGCTAACCAGAAGAGCTTTCAGCATCAGTATGCTGGTCAGATTATTCAGCTAAAAAATAATAAGATGCTGAAGGGTTTGGTCACCCTTGAATCCATTTTTAACACTGATGATGAGACTAGAAAATCAAAGGCCAGCATGCAGGTTCAACAGGAACATTATGAAGAAGTTGAGGTATTCAAAGGAAAGTTGTTAAAGCTGGGTAAGGTGTGCACAACAGAAGAACAACATGCATTTATCTAACTTTTTCAAGAATTCAATGACGTCTTTGCGTGGGAATATGGTGATTTGAAGGGGTTTTATCCCCAACTTACTCAACACACTATTGAGCTTGAACCAGATGCTAAACCAGTAAGGTAAAAAAAAAGGCCTTTGAATCCAAAGCTGGAGCCACTTATGCAAAAAGAACTAAATAAGCTAATTGAAAGTAGTATTATTTTCCCTATTAAGCATACTTCTTGGGTCTCAAACCTTGTGCCTGTGAGGAAAAAGAGTGGTGAAATACGGCTATGTGTCAATATTTGGGACTTGAATAGAGTTTCGTTGAAATACTAGCATCCTTTGCCTTCTATGGAGTAGATCCTTCAAGTAGTCTCAGGATCAAAAAGATTTTCCTTGCTAGATGGATATTTAGGTTATAATCAAATTTTAGTAAGGGAAGAAGACCAGTCTAAGATAGCTTTTACCACCAAGTGGGGTACCATGGCATACAAAAAGATGCCCTTTGGTTTGTCCAATGCTAAGGCAACCTTTCGGAAAGCCATGGATATGGCTTTCGATAAGTTAATGTATAAGATTGTTTTGGTTTACCTGGATGACATCACTATTTTTTCTAGGGAAGCGAAAGATCATCTAAAGCATCTAAGGAAGATTTTTGAAAGGTGTAGAGAGTTTGGGATATCCCTTAATCCCAAGAAATGTGTTTTTTCAGTCCATGAGGGTAGATTGCTGGGTTATGTGGTGTCTAAACAGGGTATCACCATAGATCTTGAAACGATAACAACAATTTTGGCTCTTCCTTTTCCAGCACACAAGAAAGGATTACAAATTTTTATTGGCCACATAAACTTTGTTAGAAGGTTTATTCTAGATATTGCAGACTTGTTGAGTCCACTAACAGCCATGTTATGAAAAAATACACCTTTTAGCTGGACTAAAGATGGGAAGAGGAGCTTTGAGCTGATCAAGGAGGCACTTGCAGTAGCGCCTACACTTGTAAATCCTAATTTTTCTAAGGATTTTGTCTTATATGCCTATGGAGATATTGACTCTATCTCAGCAATGTTAGTGCAACACAATGGTGAAGGCCTAGAGTAGTCGGTGGCATTCTTCAGTCAAGGTCTTAAGGACTATGAGCTCAGGTATTCATTTGTAGAAAAGCATGTGCTTGCTGTTATAAGAAGCTTAAAAAAGTTTAAGCACATGTTGTCAAATAATAAGATCATCCTAATGGTTGCTCATCCAAGCGTCAAGGAGTTCCTTTTAAGTAAGGATTTAAGTGATAAGAGAGCTGGTTGGGTGACTAAGGTAATGGAATACGATGTAGAGATTAAGGTCACCAAGCTGATCAGGGGAAAAGGGTTATGTGAGCAGCTTGTTGATGCTGTAAGCAACAAAGAAAAGGGTGAACATGTTGTTGTTCTAGTTATACATAATGGTGAACAAGCTGTTTTAGATTCTGTCACTAATTGGGTGCAGCAAATGACATATTTTTTGCAGACTGGTGAATGTCCACAAGGCTTGGATAAAGAAAAAAGAAGGTATTTTAGACTGCAGTCCATACCTTACATCCTTTTGAATAATTTTCTTTTTAGAAAAGACTTTAATGGCGCTCTTTTGAGATGCATTGAGGCTGATCACGTAGACAAAGTGTTGCACGAATTCCACAATGGGTCAGCTGGAGGTCACTTCTCACCTAGAGCAACAACCCTTAAGGTGTTGAAAGGTGGCTATTATTGGCCTACTTTGTTTAAAGATGCACACATATGGGTCCGTAAGTGCAAGGAATGCGTATTATTTGCTGGTAAGGAAAGATTGGCAGCCTTACCTTTGCAGCCTATTCAAGTTGAGCAGCCTTTTGTCAAATGGGGACTAGATTTTATTGGAATAATAAATCCACCATCCAGTGTTGGCCACAAGTGGGTTCTAACAGCCATAGACTATTTTACTAAGTGGACCGAGGCAGTGGCGCTTAAGGAGGCTAATGAAGGTGCTATCCTAAATTTTTATGACGAGTTGGTTTTCAGGTTTGGTGTTCCAAAATCCATTATCTTAGATAATGCTTTAGCTTTTACAGATTTTAAGATTTCTGATTGGGTTGTAAGAAATGGAATTTATTTGAACACATATTCCAATTATTATCCACAAGGCAATGGCCAAGCGGACTCCACTAATAAAAATCTGATCAGAATTATTAAAAGGACCATGGAAGGTAACCAGCGAGCCTGACATACACAACTAAAATCAGCTTTGGGGGCTGATTGAATTACTCAAAAAAGGTCAACTGGGCAATCACCATTCAAAATTGTTTACGAAAGGAAAGCTAGGTTACCTATTTCTTTAGAGCTTCCAGCTCTTGACTTGGCCAATCAACTTGATATGTTAGAAGAAGAACCAATGACCGTAAGGCTGGCTCAACTTTTTGAGTTAGAAGAAATAAGGTCTGAGGCTTTGAGGAAGATGGAACACCATCAAGCGCAAATGAAGAGATCTTTTGACAAGAGGGCATCTCCAAGAGTTTTTAAGCAAGGTGACATAGTACTAAAGTGGGATGTACTCAAAAGCAAACCTGGGAAGCACTCCAAATTTGATGCATTTTGGAGTGGGCCTTATATTATCTCATAATGTAAAGAACATAATGCTTTTCAACTATCAAGGTTGGATGGCAACATGGAGCGAATCCCAGTGAACAGGATTCACCTCAAGCATTGTTTCTGAGGTAGGATCTATCCTTGTATATACTAGAGTTGTTTGTAGCTAGCAAATAAGTGCTGCGGCACATCTAGTTTATTGCAATTTTGTTTCCCTAAGTGCTGTTATGCACAGTTTTCCTAGTGTTTCCCTGCTTTCAATAAAGGTTTCCAAGTCTTCAGAAGAGCTGTAGAAAATAGAACAATTCTACTTGCATGCAAATACAATAGCCAATTAGGCACATTCATACATGTGCTCATAAATAGAAAGTTGAACACATTAAAGCATCATGTTGAAGCACATATAAATATGACTCCCTGGTTACGATATTGGCATACACCTAGCCTTGCTCTATTTTGCACAATCCTGCTATTTCAATGTTTTGCAGTCATGAGATCAGTCATTCCTATTTTCAGTCAAGGGTCATTAACACCACTCAGAATGATGAAGGGGAGCCTACCTCATCATTCTGAGTCATGATTGGCTGAGTCATGCCAATCAAACGGGGCTGAAAACAACAATCATTGTTTCAAACCAAGAGGGGAAAATATCTATTTTTGACTCCGAGCCCAATGGATCGTATAAGGCTACTGGTTGTTTATGTCTAGTAGGTAGACACCCCTCAGAGGTCGCCAATTTTGTTACCAATTTTGAAGACAAATAGGTACAGCCATGTTGGCTAGAGATTTTTGTTGATATCTTAATGCCTATGAGATTTTTTCAATTTTTCTATGAGTATTGTTAGCAAAACTTCAACGTTTTAGTAATTTTGCTATGAGGGCATATTTGAGACTCATTAAATCTCATTAATTGTCATTCAATCAGTTGATATATAACAGCAACATAAGTATACTGCAAGTTTCTAAAAGTAATCTTTTCATTTGTATTGAACAATGATAAAATATAGTTTTGAGTTCATTCATTTGAAAATACAAATGCATGTATTTAAGAACAATTCAGAAAAGGCTCCCACAAGCCGTGAGCATAGCCTATCTCTTAGTTTAATTTAAAACAACATTTAAAAGATAGAATAGAGTAAGGAGAGAAGAGGTCAAGAGTAACCAGTCATTGCCTGAATGCTTTGACTGGTTAGTTGCGGTTGCTAGTCTAGGAGATGTCTTTGGCCTGTAAGTCCTCCAGCACGTTCCTGACTCCTGTAAAAGGGGAAAAACAATGAGGTTAGATCCTATACGGATCTAAGCAATGATTGATCAATCATGATGTTCTCTATGCCTACGGTGCCTTTTAAACAATTCTAAATTAGAACACAAAGAGAAAAATCATTATGCTTAGTGCTGGTGTGAAAGGATTTATTGCTAATGTGTTTGTTTCATGTGAAGGAAAATAATCACTCCAATGAATATGTGCTCAATATACGCATTGGAGTAATTATTTAAAGCAGGTGTCAAGAATCATGAATGAATTTTATAATGTCAAAGGGACATATTATTTATGATATGAAACCTTTCATTATAATCAAATGAACCAGTAATGAAATGAGTGTCACGAGCCTATGCTCAAACTTCATTTTCACAACAAGGAATAACAGAACAAGGGATAACATGTACTTCTTGTTTCCTAAACATCAAAGTTTTCAACAGTCTGTTGTTGTTCCAACATCTATGCATTCAGCATAGGGTTATAGAATACATCAAAATAGTAAAAGAAAAGCTTCATAGTGTCATGAGTAGAGCACATATCCAGAACAAAGAAAATACAAGGTGCGGATATAAAGTATTAAGATGCTTTCATCTAATGCCTCAACAATTATGATAATGATTGCCAACATCAAAAGTGACAACAACCTCATCAATAAGGATTCAATATTCAAAGAAAGATTTACAGAAATTGATGAATGCAGTAAAGAAAAATATTATCGAATAGTTGCAAGTATGGAGCATCAAGCTAGTATGGTGTCAGTATTTCAAAGATTTCAAGAATGCAAGTTGTCTACACTATCAAAAGCTACAGAATGCAGATACAATTCATACTCAGCCTCAAGGGTGTGACTAAGCAGATAAAACAAAGATTGCAAATTAGACATGGGCAGTAAATTTTAGAATTCAAGCACATGTGAAAAGATGACTCTGACAGAATAGAGAGTATCCACTTTTAGCATCATAGAGAAAAGAACTAGGCTACAATATCATTCTAGTATATGATTATAAAGCTTACTAAGAAACAACAAAAAATGCCATGAATCAACTTGTTGTTATCAGTAAGTGTGCACACAGGAATGAGGAAAACAACAAGAAAAAGGATAGCAAGGTGAAATCTTGCATGAATTATAATGAACATGCCACCAATCCATAACTGCAAAGTGAATGTTAACAAGTTCAAGCTACAGATGCTGCAATCAGCATGCCAGTATAAAATGGGAGCAAAACCTTCAAAGGGAGTTGAACAAAATAAAAATACTTTTCAAGTTTGTACAGGGAAGGTGTCTTCTTTTGCTATGGAGCTTGACACTGCATGTTCTGAGAATGAGAATGTTTTAATAGAATTTGTAAAGCTTCAAGAACAGAGCAAACAATTGTGCATATTCTATTAAGAGGCAATTATGAAGGCAGTGATGGATATGAAGAAACCATAACTCTATAATGGTCAAAGTCCTATTGTTATAGTTAATGTTCATTACAGATACAATCAAGAAGAGTTCACTGTTGCAACTGGAGAGAAAGAGAAGATTGCTATTATAGTTCTCCACTGAGGCCAAACAAAATACTGGAAAAAGGAGCTAAATGACCATAATACGGGATAGTGAAAACAAGGTTATTAGAGAACATGACACACAAGTAGCAGAGATATTGTTGTCCTAGGTCATTCATTGAGTTTTTATGGATCCAACAAGTAGGAATGTGTGTAGAGGAATATAGCAGCTAGTGGATCAAGTTCCTAGAATATGAAGTATGGCTGGAGATATAATGCTTCTAATGGATTTGGCTTCGAGGGAGGGTTTGTTTCCTGAAGATGGTGATTGGAGCAACATTATTAGTTGTGTGTCATCTAATTCTTGGTCTAAGCAGCCAATCACAACTTGAGTTAAAAGCATTATTTTTTTATTACTTTGGTCAAGTTTCTTCAGAGGATTGTGGATATATCTCTGTGTGAAATACCAGGGAAAGCTAGACAAAGTCAATTAGCATACACCAAGTTAAAGGAAAGAGCAGGCCAGTTTACAGCTAGGGGTTTTGTTAGAACAGAAGAAAGCAAACAGAAGTTTTAAAGAAAAGATCAGTCTGCAATGGCTGACAATGCATCTAAGTTACAAGCATCGAAACCCATATTCCATTCAAAGTTTGTGTATAAGCAGCAATTTTATTTTATTTTTTTAAAATCTGTATGTACACCTTCAGATTCGACATCCTTTTTTGCAAAAGGCAAACAATAAATGTTGTTTGAAAGTTGTAATGAACATTCAATGTTCATTTTGAAAATAGCAGTGAAGTATTAAGAGCATGGAGTCCATGTTTCAAGTTTCAAACCCCGTTTTCATGCAAAGAAATGAAATCAATACTCAAGTATATGTGTGAAGTCAAAACGCCAACTGAAGTTTCAAACATCAATGAACAAAAAACACTTTGTGAAAATACGCATGTATATCTTCAGATAAAACTTCATATTCTTTTTGCAAAAACAATAGTTAACTGTAACTGCAGAGATAGAGGCACATTTTTTGCAAAAAAGGAAGCATGTTTTGTAAAAACGTAGCAGAGAATTCAAATAAAAAACTCACATTTCAGCTTTTGGTTGATCAATATCACAATCCATCATAAATACATGTGCACAACAGAGAACGAGTTCATTGAGGGAAGAAAGCTCCTTTTTTTTTTCTTTACAAAAGAACGAGAATCCAGACATGGCGGCTAGGGTTTCATAACCCTCTTTCCTTCTTCCAAATTGCAAGACGTGAAGACCAAATGAAAAAGAGTGAAATGTTTTTAGGTTTTGAAATGCTATATTTCACGGTCACGTTAAAATGAGTAAAGGCTTTTGCCTTTATTTTATTTTATCTTTTTCATTTTGCAAGCATTAGCACCCATGTTATGGGTTGTAAAGTTTTAAAAGGCAAGACAAATCTTTTCATTTTTTAACTTAACACTTGAGTTTTTTTTTTTTGCATTTATTTGTTTCCTTTTACTTTCAAATGTTAAAAAAATTAAATATTTATCATGCACTTGATAATTATTATTATATAGTTTATTTTTTATTGTTTTAATAAATAATAATAATTATTAATAATATTATTAAGTGATTTTATTTTCATTTAATATATTATTAAAATAATTGTTATTTATTAAAATAATAAAAAATAAATTACATAATAATAATTTATTATTTAATAAATGTTAAATATTTTATATTTCATCTATGAAATATAAATTATTTAATAAATATTATCATGCAGAGAATAAATATTTAATTTTCTTTTAGAAGTTTAAAAGGGCAGATATTTTTGCAAAAATTTATGACTAAGTGTTGAGTCATAAAGGTGAGGATGTTTTTCTCTGAGTGGAGTTATTGTTGTTTTAGGAGCCTTTATGAGTTTTTCAGAGATAAGAGTGCATTTATGATGATATTTGAGGAGGTAGGAATTTTAGGCTTCTTTGATGACCTTTCGAAGTCTTTTGAAGGGCTCAATTTTGGCCTTGTAGGCCAATTCTGACCCAGCATTTATTGCTTTCAAAATGAAGTTGGATGTAGAGTGCATAAGTATGAGTTGAAGGCTCGTTTTGTGGAGGTTCTTCTTTCTCTGTCTTGGTTGTTTCTTGTAAGTTTTTTTGCAGACTTCTTGATAGGAGTAGAGATTTGTTGTAACCTATTTTATTCAGAGAGATATACAGATTTTGTGACACCTTTTGTTGGAATCTATAGCTTATACCTTCTCTTATTAGTCTATTATTGTGTACTTAGTGATTGGTGCAAAATTCTGTGATGTTCTTTTTCCTTAATATTTATTACATATTAGTGCCTTTATGCAATACTTCATGCTTGTTTGCAGGTTTTAAGTTGTGCTCAAGTCAGATTTTTGCCAAAATTGTGAGAAATCTTTCTCCTTTAAGGGGATTATCGTTATTGGCCTTCTTACAAATTGATTATGTAGATATTATGATTTAGTGGGGTTGTGTATGAGAGCTTATGTTACCATTTCATTGTGTGTCAAGTCATTTGTGCATTTCTCAGATGTTTTTCTGGTGCATCACCATTTAGGACATAGATTTCTTTTTTCTATTCTCCTTCTATCTCTTTCCTCCATCAAAAAGAATCAATTTCAGGTAGTGTAGAGTGATTTACCAGATAGGAAGCTGGCCTAGAACCCAGAGATTCATTCCAGCCATAGTTTACCCACGACCTTGGAATGTTTCCATGTTCCTCCAAAAGGTTAAGTTTCCACAAACTTAACAGGGTGCAATTTTGGTTGATAACAGTTATTTTTTTAAAGAATAGTATTGTACCATCCAACTGCATAATAATGACGTACAATTAAGTAGGGGAAATTATTTTGAGGGCTCTGGGTGATGGTGTCTGATTTGGGTGAATGAACAAGCATTTATAGCTAACTTGGGCCTTCTAAGAATAATGGAAAGGTTCATCTTGGTCCAAAATGCTTAGAAACTATAGATTTCTCTTGGGTCCTATCTCCACATGCAAGCTTTAATGGACTATAGATTTAGCCTCTAATATCTACTTTGGAGGAAATAAAAGTTAATTTTGGCTCTCTCAAACCTTTGAATCTAGTGGCAGCCTTAGATATGACCCAAAAAGCTCAAATTTTGACTAGCAATAAAAAGCCACGAATCTGAAACTCCAAAATTGTTCCTAAAATTTCTTTAATGGAAAATCTTATGTATATGTATGTATATATGTATATGTGTGTGTGTGTGTGTGCATGTCTGTGTGTGTGTGTACATACATACATACATGCATGCATGTATATAAATATATATGCATATACATATATATTCATAGATACATATACATACACATACATGTACACGTACACATACACATACACATATGCATACAAATACACATACACATACACATACACGTACACGTACACGTACGCATACACATACACATACACATACGCATACACATACACATACACATACACATACACATACACATACACATACACATACACATACACATACACATACACATACACATACACGTACACATACACCTACACATACACCTACACATACACCTACACATACACCTACACCTACACCTACACATACACATACACACACATACACATACACATCATATATGCATGCATGTATATAAATATATATGCATATACATATATATCCATAGATATATATACATACACATACACATACACATACACATACACATACAAATACACATACACATGCACATGCACATGCACATGCACATGCACATACACATGCACATACACATACACATACACATACACATACACATACACACACTTACGCATACGCATACACATGTTGGAAACAATTGTCTGAAGGAAATTGCTACTCAAATTATGTATTGTCTTTGATGTCACACAATGTCATAGTCCACAGCAATCAGTTACTACCGAGCTTAGTCGGTCTGCCAGACAGGAATATTAGTGCTTACCGAGTCCACTCGGTTATCAAAGAAAATCAGTGTCTACCGAGTCCACTCGGTTACCAAAGAAAAGTTAGTATTTACCAAGTTCAGTCGGTTATCGAAGAAAAGTTAGTGTTTACCAAGTTCAGTCGGTTGTCAAAGAAAAGTTAGTATTTACCGAGTTCAGTCGGTTGTCGAAGAAAAGTTAGTGTTTACCGAGTTCAATCGGTTGTCGAAGAAAAGTTAGTATTTACCGAGTTCAGTCGGTTATCGAAGGTAAAGGATTGTCGGTGTTTACCGAGTTCCCTCGGTCTCCGAAAGATTATAGAAAGTTATGGTCACCGAGCACTGTCGGCCCTTGAAGGATTTTTGCAAATAGAGTTTGCTTAATTCAGCCGACTGTTATACTAAATAATGTCGATTTGAAAAATCTAAAATCATATAAATAAAAGGTCAAATGTGAAAAGTGAACAAGAAATATAGCAGAAGATTTACAGAAGAAAAGCAGGAAAGGTGTGTGCGAATTTGTGAAGGATGTTTAGATATCCTTGAGGTGCAGCACAGATTTATTCGATTAGAAAGGATCAGACTTATGCAGAACAGAGATCTGTAATTAGCAAGACAGTTGCATTATTATACAGGTCATTTTTCATTGTTACCTTCTTATCATTGTAACAGTGAATTCTAAATCTCTTAACCGAGTTGGTTTAACAACCATATTGTAAATCCTCTAACAAGGTGACAATTCCATTGAATTGTTTTCAAGACCTCTTACCAGGCCACTCCTAGCAGGGTGTTTTTAAATCCTCTAACAAGGTCACACCTAATAGTGTGTTTTGTAACCTTTTACTGGGTTGGCTTCTAACCGGGCATCACTTCAGAAAAGTGAAAATCAGTATCTAGATACATTGGTGGTTTTTCCCATATTGGGTTTCCACGTTAAATCTTGTGTCTCTTGTGTTCTTAATTGCTATCTTAATCATACACCAGTGCTGATGAATACCTAAAAGATAATTTTGCTAATACTTTCTGCATCTTCAAAATTACTGCAATCTATTTACCGAGTGCTAATACAGATAACATTGTTAAGATATCCTAAGGGATCTGGAAAGAATTAATCAGGAAGTGTTTTATGGTTGACTGATTCACCCCCCCTCTCAGTCACTTCATCCATATTCCATCAACACATACCCATACGCATACGCATACACATACACATACACATACACATACACATACACATACACATACACATACACATACACATATGCATACGCATACGCATACCCATATGCATACACATATACATATATATACACATACACATACACATGCACATGCACATGCACATGCACATACACATATACATATTTAGATATATACAAACATACATGTACATACATACATACATACCTACATCCATACATACATACATGTGTGTGGGCGTGTGTTTTAGCAATCACCTAACCTAAGACTCCTCACAAATTGATTAGTCAAACATTTTTCTCAAATGACATTAGCAGATATATATAATTTACCACAATGTATTTAGGGTTTACACGTATGTCATTTACCTAATTAGTTTTGTTATGGTACCTAGGGGAATCAACATTAATTAGTATATTTTTAAAGTTTACATAATATTTTCTCGTATTAGTATTTTTAAAAATAATAAAATGAGTTATTTCTTTAACATTTATTAGTTTTTAACAAAAATATTATTTTATCCCTTTTACAATTGATTTTTAATCTAATTTCAAATTATTATTTTCAAAACTCAATTTTATAATTTTTATTTTTCCTAATTTTAATTTTTTTTGTAATTGTTATACTACCATATCATAAATTTTGCAATGATATTGAAACCCATTTTTAGTGCACTCTAGACCTACACAAGTTAAAGAAGTCAATTGTTCATGTACTTAGATTAGACATCTACTTTCTAAAGATGGAAAATAGTAGATACAAGCAAGTGGAAGACCTACCTAAAGATGCTCATTTCTTTGTCATGACTTAAATGCTAATGGTTTGATGTGATTTATGATAAAGATTGGTGGAATAACATAAACAAGTCATAGGAGAATCTTGTAGATAATATTTCCTCAATTGTAAATTCTAAACATGAGTTATAAGGATGTGATATGGAAAATTGAATCAGATCTGAAGAAGATTTGATCTTCAATAATATTCCAAATTTTTATTAGTTTTTTTAGAGATAAAAAAAAAAGTGTCAAGTTGCATGTTGAAGAAACTTGGCCTGGTCAGTTAGAATAAAGCCATCCTCAACATATGTGTTTCTCTCTCATATGAACAACATTTGAAGTATTAATTCATTGAAGGACACAGTTTTAGAGGATTTAAGGTCATCCACATTATCTTATGCTCAAAGAGAGCATATATATGTTTTTACTTATTCTATGTGTATACCATGAAAATAATTTTTTTGTTGTTTCAACAATGTTTATATTGTGTACAATTAATTTATGTATCTTGTACGTTATGATTCTTATTTGCTCTTTATTATATAGAATCATGCTAGTCACAATTACAAATATACTTAATAAATATACAACTTCAAAATTAATTAGGGCACTTGACGATGACACACTTTCTGTGTAAGTTCATTCACATATAATTATAGCTTTAGTATCTCTAAATCTTATATATGAGTAAATTGATGTTCATAGGATTTGGGATTTTAATATAATAGCTATTGAAATGGTGGAAATGAATTGGTTTTTATATTATCAACACAATGATTGTAAAATTATTGTTTTACTCAACTTGTATATGTGGATGGAAATGTTATTCACATGTTTTATGGTTGAAACCTCTTTCTACTCAAGTTATTGGAAATCTTTATGCTAAATTGACGATTATAAACTAATTTTACTATTGATTAGTTATTAGATGTGGATGTGAGTTTTTTTGAGGTATTTGGAGGCTTTGTATTTTCTTATTCAATAGTCTTGGGAAGCATGTTGGGATTCCCAATTTTGACTTGATTAGTAGCCCATTTTCACATGTGGGTGGAAGTGGTGTTCATAGAATTTATAAAATTATATCATGTATCTATTCTAGATATGTAATAAAAGAATGTAATTTATTTCATTCTAGTTTGATCATTATAATAATATTATGTTGCCCGTCTAGTTATATACATAAATACTAATGTTATCCTTAGGATTTATAATTTTACCTTCTCTTAAAACTTACAAAATTTTAGTAATTTTTTCTACAAGTGATTGAGAAGATATTCACCCACTGAGTCATATGACCAGTTTCTATACCTCTAAAAAACTTAAACCTTTTATAAGGATTCTCATAATAATTTTATATCAATATTTATGATTTTAATTTGAATAATAGAAATGCTCTATTTATTTTGTTGTATAATTTTTAAACTCTCACTATTCTTTTCGATTAACTAACCTTGATTTTTCCATAAGAAATGTGAAATGTCCATAAAAATTAGATCCCCTTTTACAATCACTATGTAATTATTTCTAGGAGATTTTTATTAACTCTTATGAGTCACAAAATGACTCAAAATTTAGTTGTGATGAAAAGGAAACTCATTTTCTTAAGGTAATTCTAAGTTAGACTATATAGCTCTTCCATGCTTCTTAACAAGAATCTTGTTGAAGATACATTAGCAACATGGAGAATAGATATAAATTATCTCAACCATTATCAAGCCAAAGATAATAATAATAATAATAATAATAAATGCATCAAGACACAAGAAAAAGTAAACTTCTATCATATTGGATTTTACACAATTGATATAAAAATATATCCGACCATCTCATCTCTTGATTCTAAAATATAATATATTTAAACTATCCCTAGCATAAGTATCATTTTTATGAGGACAAAAAAAAAGTGGATATCGTAAACTATTATAATTTGGATCTCTAAAAAGAATTGATATTACCTTGGAACTTCTTTTTTTTTTTCAATTTTTTGGGGGAGGGGGAAGCATATAAATTGTTTTTGTTCAATGAACAAAGCTTGGACAAAAATTATTTGTTTTAAATTTATTAGTACCATGGAATATTTCTTATCATTTATGTGTGTTCCAAAATTGTGCTTCATCCTCTATGTTTTAATCATTTTGGTACATGAAAACTTGGTTTGTATGATCTTTGAAACAAATACGGTCTACATAAATTCAATTCCTTGGTACCAAATATAGCATATTGTTTGAGTTTGGAAGGCTACATGATATTTTTTTATTTAAATTTAATATTTTATTTTGTTAATTAGAATTTATTATTATATTCGACTCTTTTATTTGAAGACATCTTGTTTATTAAAATTTATTCATGGTATATTTATAATATGTTCAAACCACATTCTTAGGATGTGTAGGTATTAATCACATTAGAATGCTCTATGAGACATTATTTTAATATAAAATTTACCATTCTATCTAAGAGAACATAAGAATGATATTTGTTTTTTCATATAGTTATATTGAAATTCACATATATGTACTATAAATTCAATCTCTATTTATTCATAGATTTACAAATAATGCAATTATGGAGTGCCTAAACTCTATAAAAGAAATCTTATTTTACAAGGTGAAACTAATTGTTCCCCATTCGATGTTGTGCCAAACCCTTTGCACTTGTCAACTAAGTTTATTCTCTTTTAAAATTAGTGATTTTTTTCAACTCTCTACTTCATGCATATCTAGTTCTTAAGTGAATTGATATGTTCATTACTGCATAATGTTATAAATCTTGAGTGGTTCAAAATTAAACTTCTTTGAAAATTTGTTGAACTAAATTTATGCTTGTAATTAGATCTTCTATTTTGTAATCTCAACCCAAATATTCTCTACAAATCTTGTTATGTATTCTTTCTTCAATATTTTGAGATTTTCTTCTACTTCTTTAGAAGTTTAATTTATAAACTTGCTTTTGATGGAATATGGATGAAGTGACTGAGAGGGGGGGGGAAGGGGGGGGTGAATCAGTCAACCATAAAAAACTTCACAATTGTTTCTTTCCAGATCCCTTAGGATATCTTAATGAATATTATCTGTTTAAACACTCGGTAAATAGATTGCAGTAACTTTGAAGATGCAGAAAGTATTAGCAAAATTATCTTTAGATATTCATCAGCACTTGTATATGATTAAGATAGCAATTAAGAACACAAGAGACACAAGATTTAACGTGGAAACCCAATATGGGAAAAATCACCAATGTATCTAGATACTGATTTTCACTTTTCTGAAGTGATGCCCGGTTAGAAGCCAACCTGGTAAAAGGTTACAAAACACACTGTTAGGTGTGACCTTGTTAGAGGATTTAATCACCCTGTTAGGAGTGGCCTGGTAAGAGGTCTTGAGAACAATTCAATGGAATTGTCACCTTGTTAGAGGATTTACAATATGGCTGTTAAACCAACTCGGTTAAGAGATTTACAATTCACTGTTACAATGATAAGAAGGTAACAATGAAAATGACCTGTATAATAATGCAACTACCTTGCTGATTACAGATCTCTGTTCTGCATAAGTGTGATCCTTCCTGATCGAATATATCTCTACTGCACCTCAAGGATATCTGAACATCCTTCACAAATTCGCACACACTTTTCCTGTCTTTCTTCTATAAATCTTCTGCTGTATATCTTATTTATTTTTCACATTTGACCTTTTATTTATATGATTTTAGATTTGTCAAACCGACATTACTTAGTATAACAGTCGGCTGAATTAAGAAAACTTTATTTGCAAAAATCCTTCAAGGGCCGACAGTGCTCGGTGACCATAACTTTCTACAATCTTTCGGAGACCGAGGGAACTCGGTAAACACTGACAATCTTTTACCTTTGATAACCGACTGAACTCGGTAAATGCTATCTTTTCTTTGATAACCGACTGGACTCGGTAAACACTGAATTTTCTTTGATGACCGACTGAACTCGGTAAATGCTGATTTTTCTTTGATAACCGAGTGAACTCGGTAAGCACTAATTTTCTTTGATAACCGAGTGGACTCGGTAAGCACTAATTTTACTACCTGGCAGATTGACTGAGCTTGGTAGGTACTGAATGCTGCGGATTATGACATTGTGTGACATCAAAGACAATATATAATTTGAGTAGCAATTTCCTTCAGACAATTATTTCCAACAATCTCCCTCTTTGGCATTGATGGCAACATAATATGTCATAGCATAAGAAATTTGAAAGAATTAGCTCGGTTCAGATTCAAATCTCCCTCTATCAGCAAACTTCCTTTTTCTTGAAAAATTCTTCCTTCTGACTATTGAAAATTTCTTGAAGTAATAGCAAAGACATAGCAAACACTCCCTCTTTGACAACACATGCCAAAGACAATTCACATAATACCAGTGTAAATTAATGTACCTCAAGTACTGATTCATATGCAATGATTCCTTGAATATGCTGCATCAACTAGTTGATTTTCAATCATGTTCAGGTTGATGCATCACTAAAACTGTATTTAGTGAGCCTCGGATAGGGGAATGACCCCTAACTTACCTCTTAGATACACAAATGCATCCTTAGGTAATGGTTTGGTGAAAATGTCTGCAATCTGCTCTTTTGTATGAATATATTCTAATCTGATTTCCTTGTCCTGCACCAATTCTCTAACAAAGTGATATTTAATCGCAATGTTCTTAGTCTTGGAATGCATCACTGGATTCTTTGAAATATTTATTGCACTAGTATTGTCACAAAATATAACAACTGGTTCTTTGATTTCAACCTTCATACCTTGTAATAACTGTTTAAACCAAACAATATTTGAACAATTTACTGCAGCAGCAACATATTCTGCTTCAGCTGTGGATTGAGATGTGCAATTTTGCTTTTTACTGGTCCAGGATACCAATCTTTTTCCAAGAAAAAATGCTCCACCACTTGTGCTTTTTCTGTCATCAATGTTCCCAGCCCAATCAGCATCAGTAAACACTTTTAAGTCTAGATTGCCTCCAAATTTATACCACAAACCATATTCTTCAGTTCCTCTTAAGTATCTTAAGATTCTTTTGATTTCCATCATATGATTTTCCTTAGGTTTTGCTGAGAATCTAGCTACTATACCGACTGCTAAGGCAATATCAGGTCTTGTATGTACTACATACTGCAATTTTCCAATCATAGATCGGTATAGGGTCTGATCAACTTCTTTTGAATCATCATCTTTGGTAAGTTTAAGTCCAGTACACATGGGTGTACCAACTAGTTTTGAATCTTCCATACCAAACTTCTTAAGTATTTCCTTAATGTATTTAGATTGAGTAATGTATATACCATTCTTGCTTTGCTGAATTTGAAGAACAACAAAGAATTTTATTAAACCAAACATAGACATTTCAAATTCTTTGTTCATTTGCTCTGAAAATTCTTTGCACTGATCCTCATTCCCTGTAAATATAGTATCATCTACAAATATTTATGCCAATACAATTTTGTCATCCGGTCCTTCTTTAATATACAGATTGTTGTTATCATTGGCTCTTTTGAAATTAATCTGAATCAAATAGTTATGGAGTCTTTCATACCATGCTCTAGGAGCTTGTTTCAAACCATACAGTGCTTTGTGTAACCTGCAGACCATGTCCTTTTTATTTGGATGAACAAAACCTTCAGGTTGTTCAATGTAGACTTCTTCATCAAGAATTCCATTGAGAAATGCAGATTTTATATCCATCTGATATACCTTAAATCCTTTGTGTGCTGCATAAGCAAGTAGAGTTCTTACACCTTCTAATCTTGCAACAGGAGCAAAAGTTTTTCCATAATCTATACCTTCTTCTTGAGAATAACCTTTACATACCAATCTAGCTTTGTTTCTAGATACTTGACCATCTTCATTCAGCTTATTCCTGAATACCCATTTTGTTCCAATTACATTCTTATCTTTAGGTCTAGGTACAAGAGTCCATGTTTTGTTCTTTTGTATTTGTTCTAATTCTTCATTCATTTCTTCAATCCAACTTTCATTTTCCAATGCATCTTTGATATTTCTAGGTTCAAAATCAGTAAGCAGACATGTACCTTTTAGCTTGCTTCTTGTCATAGTACCATCTGATTTGTTTCCAATAATTTGATCTGGTGTATGATGTCTTCTGACATATTTGGCTAGTATAGGTTCCTTGCTTTTTGAATGAGTCATGATGTTGTCTTCTAGGATCTCTTCTTCAGGTTTCTCGGGCTCGGTAGATATTTGCTCGATAACTTCAGGCTGAGACTCGATCTGAATTTCTTCCTATGACTTGGTTTGAACTTCTTCCTGTGACTCGGTAACTGTGCTCAGTTCGGTAGATATAGTTTCCTCATTGATAGTTGTGTCTGCCAATGTTTTAGGTTCAATGTAAATGAATCTTCTGTAGTTCTCAGGTTCCCTTTTGCTTTCTTCCTCAGTCTTTTCTGCAAACTCATCAAATTTTACATGTATACTTTCTATGACTTTGTGAGTAGATAAGTTCAGGCATTTGTATGCCTTGCTTTTGCTAGAATATCCTAAGAATATTCCTTCATCACTTTTCACATCAAATTTATTTCTTCTGGATTCTTTTAAGATATAACATTTGCTACCAAATACTTTCATGTAACTTACATTGGGTTTATAGCCATACCATAATTCATAAGGAGTTTTGAATGTGTCTTTCTTCAGTTGTACTCGGTTCAAGGTATGAACTGCAGTGCTGATAGCTTCCTTCCAGTACTTTATAGCGATGTTCTTTTCTATCATTAGAGTCCTTGCACAATCCATAATAGATCTGTTTCTTCTTTCTGCTATTCCATTCTGTTCAGGAGTTCTAGGAGCTGATACCTGCCTTTTGATTCCTCTTTCAATGCAAAAGTTGTTAAAATCATGGGAGATGAATTCACCACCTCTGTCTGATCTTAAGCATTTCAATCTTTTCCCTGTTTCCTTTTCCACTCTTGCTAAGTACCATTTGAACTTTTCAAATGCTTCTGACTTTTCTCTTAAATACATAACAGTCATCATTCTAGAATAATCATCAACGAAAAGAATAAAGAATTTATCTCCAGTATAGCTTTGTATTCCAATAGGTCCACATAAATCAGTATGAACAATTTCCAAAATTTCTGTAGACTGATAGTTCTTACTCTTAAAACTAGTTTTACTCATTTTGCCAATCTAACAATTCTTAGATAGACCAGTATCAGGTTTCTTCAAAGTAGGAATGCCTCTAACCTTCTTGAATTTGCTTATTTTTATCATGTTATCAAAATTCACATGACATAACCTTTTGTGCCATAGCCAACTTTCTTCAATTTGAGCAATAAAGCATGAATATTTACTGAGATCAAGATAAAATAAGTTACCTTTTGTTTGTTTGCCTGATCCAATGAGTTTTCCTTTTTCATCTAGCAGTCTTGCTTGACCATTCATGAATTCAACCTTGAAACCAGTGTTGATTAGCTGTGCTACACTTAGAAGATTATGTTTTAGTCCTTCAACCCAATAAGCATTATCACATATGAGTTCTTTGGTTAATGAGATTCTTCCTTTTCCTTTTATACAACAAGGTTCATTGTTTCCAAATCTTACATTGCCACTATCACAGTCTTCTAGATATTCAAATTTTGTCTTGTCACCAATCATGTGGTGTGAACATCCACTGTCTATTATCCATATATCATCTTTGCTTATATGAGAAATAAGTGCCATCTTATCTTCATCATCATCAAATTCATCTTTTATAGCAATAAAGACAATTTCTTCTTCACTATCATCAGAATCTTTAGCCATAAAACATGTTTTCTTACCTTTATCCTTGAATGATTTGAAATTCTTTTTGCCATAGTACTTGTGACTTCTCTTCTCTTCCTTGACCTGTTTGTTTGGGCACCTCGCTGCAATATGTCCAATTTCTTCACATGAAAAATAGATTAAAAGAGTTTTACCTTTATATTTACCTTTCCCTTTAGAGTACTTCTTTGCAAGTAATGCTTCTACAATTTCAAGATCACTATCAGAACTTTCTTCTGATACTTCTTCACTTTCTGACTGAACTTCTTTTATTTTCTTGTTCTTCTTTAGTGAAACCTTGGCCTCAAATGCTGATTCAATATTTTTGGAACTTGGAACATAGTTGTCATAGTTGTCTAATTCAAAGGCTGTCAATCTTCCAACTAAAGCATCCAAAGTTATATTGTGGTTTGTTTCACATCTTCTTTCTTGAATAGCTGATACTCTTATTGCATAGATAGGGTGATGCAGGAGCATCCTGGGTGTAAGAGCAATCTTGCATCACCCAAAAAAATATTTCTATTTTTTATATTCAATAAGGGCTATTTTAGTGCAGAGCTGCTATTTATGGAAAGTTACTATTTTTGGTAATTTTTGCATGTGCTCAGAATGATCTGATTTCTTTCTTGGAGGTTCATTTTGGTTATATAAGTCTGCCAGTAAAGTTTCATTGCCAGATCAAGTGTATATTGGAAGATATTGAAGATTTTCGGTATTGGCAGCAGGGTACAGAAACTTCGAACTCAGTTTTGAAGGCTTTAGAGGCCCCGGATGAGGTCAAATTTTGGGCTGAATTAAGCATGCTTAATTCAAGCGTTGTAGAGCGCTTCGTGGCGTTTCCGAAATGGGGTTATAATAGCCGATCGGGTCAACTGGTGATGACTTATGGTCTTCGGAAGTTGGGCCACCTGAAATGGCGAAAAATAATTTTCTTCAAAATTTCTGTTCGGGTTTCAAAGGTTATCTTGAGCCGACTATGATGTAATAAAATGTAAAATAAAATAATTCTAAGTTTGGTCGGCCTTATTGGCTAAAATTCTGGAACCTTCCCAGGCGGTGGATAATTGCCTATATAAGGAAGGCTGTGTTATTGTCTTAGGCAGTTCAGAATAGTTCTGGGTAGTAGATCTGGGTATTGATTCGAGGCTTTGTCCTACAGAATATTGTAAGGGAATGCCCATGTGGCTTTGCATATTGTAATTCTGAAAGTTTGTAATTCCACATTTGTGGAGATAATAAGAAGCCAATTTTCTGTTCTTGCATATTGTTGTTGTTTCTCTATTTCTGTTATGTGTTTGTGGTATTAAGGGGAGCACCCTTCATCAAGTGGTATCAGAGTAGGAGTTCTTGAGTGTGTAAACAGATCGCCGACTGTGAGGCAGTTTGCACCAGGACCGTGGTTAGGGTTTCAGCATGCATCGCGAAAATGCCTCCACGAAGAGAACGTGGCGGAAGACCTGGTGTTGTGACACCTGAGGTTAGAGAGTTGCAGAGACAAGTGCGAGCATTGCAAGAAGAGATTCGTAGAGGAATGAATCTTAATGTCAGAGACGAAAGTGAGGATGAAGCCGAAGAAGAATATCAAAAAGGAGAAGTTGAAATTGTGAACCAGGAGGAAGAAAGACTTTTTCGGGCGATTTCCAAGATTGGGAAAAGACCTAAGATTGAGGTTCCTACATTTTCTGGAAATCTTAACCCAGAGGAATTGATCGACTGGATCAATGAATGTGAAGAGTATTTTGAGTATGAAGATGTTGAGGATCCTGATAGGGTCAAATTTGCGAAGGCCAGACTGAAAGGTCATGCGAAGATCTGGTGGCAAGAAATTCAATTGGAGTGAAATAGAAGAGGGAAAGATAAAATCACAAGATGGGATCGGATGGTGGAAAAATTGAAGCGACAGTTCATTCCTGTGGATTATGAGCTTGACCTACTGAAGAAAATGCAAAGTTTGAAGCAAGCAGGAAAATCTGTTCAGGAGTATACAGAGGAGTTCTATCGACTCCTCATCAGAACAGGCCATGCCGAAGCTGATAAGGAGAAAGTTGCCCGATACCTTAATGGGTTAAGGCCAAGCATTCAGGAGGAGTTGAATCTGGTTCGAATGAACAATATTGAGGAGGCATACCAATTTTCCCTAAAAGTAGAGGAAAAGCTAAACAAGAAGTTCGAGAGCAGACAAAATGGAAGAGGTCGCGGTGGACGATCTGGTGGACGGTCATATGGTGGCCGAAATGAAGATCCGAAAAAGAAGGATGAGGCCAGTAGCAGTCAAAATCAGTGAGGAAATAATTCCAATCGCTTCCAGGATCAGAATAATAGAGATCAGAGAGGAAGAGGAAGAGGACAAGGATCTGGAAGAGGTGGCTTCCGTGGAACATGTTTTCACTGTGGAGAAGAAGGTCATAGGGCATTTGAATGTCCTCAGCGCCAAGGCAGAACGGACAGGAGAAATGAAGGCCAGGCCAGAGTTGCACATGTAGATGAAGATGCCAGATCATCAAATTCTGAAGATGCTGAAAGAGGAGAAACGTTGATTAACAGAAGAGTCCTGTTGAGTGGTGAGAATGAACCTGAGCAAAGGAGGAGCCTGTTTCGCACCAGGTGCAAGTGTGAAGGTAAATGTTGCGATGTGATTATTGATAGTGGAAGCACTGACAATTTGGTGTCAGAAGAGATGGTGACAAAGTTGAAGCTCAAGAGACAGAAACACCCACATCCATATCGGATTGCCTGGGTACAGGATGACCACAAGGTCATGGTCAATGAACAATGCCTAGTGAAGTTCAAGATTGGCGGATACCAAGATGAGGTATTGTGCGATATCATATCTATGGATGCATGTCATATGTTGTTGGGTAGACCGTGGCAGTTTGACAGATGTGCTGTACATGATGGTCGTGCAAATACCTATTCCCTGACAAAGGATGGAGTGCGACATAAGCTAAAACCATTGAAGGAGACTGAAGAAAAGGTATGTGGTAATGCAAGAATAACATTTGTTGATGGAAGGAAATTCCTAGATGGTATGAGGCATGAGCATGTATGTTTTGCTTTAATTCCAAAAGCTGGTAAAGAGGAAGTAGAAGATGTTCCTGTAGAAGTTGCAGATTTGTTGAATGAGTTTCAGGATATTGTATCCGATAACGTGCCTGATGGATTACCACCAGTCAGGAAGATCAGTCATCAGATGGACTTGATCCCAGGAGCGAGTTTGCCGAACAAGGCAGCACACAGAATGACACCTGCAGAAAGTGAGGAGTTGAACAGACAAGTACATGAGTTGTTACAGAAAGGATTGATCCGTGAGAGTCTGAGTCCCTGTGCTGTACCAGCGGTATTAGCACCAAAGAAGAATGGAGAGTGGAGGATGTGTACAGATTCTAGGGCAATAAACAAGATCACAATCAAGTACAGGTTTCCATTGCCACGAATGGATGATATTATGGACTGTTTGAGTGGAGCTGTGTATTTTTCAAAGATAGATCTGAAAAGTGGATATCATCAGATTCGGATCAGAGAAGGAGACGAATGGAAGACTGCCTTCAAGATAAAGGAAGGACTGTATGAGTGGTTAGTCATGCCTTTTGGGCTAACCAATGCGCCGAGCACTTTCATGCGGCTCATGAACGAGGTTCTGAAAGAATTTCTGGGTAAGTTTGTCATTGTTTACCTAGATGATATTTTGATCTTTAGTAAGACATTGGAGGAGCATATGATGCATATTCGTATGGTATTTGAGAAGCTGCGAGAAGAGAAATTGTTGATTAATTTGAAGAAGTGCAGTTTTGTGAAGAAAGAGTTAGTGTATTTGGGATTCGTAGTTTCAGGAGAAGGTCTAAAAATGGACCCAGAGAAGGTACAGGCTATCCTTGAATGGCCTACTCCAAGGAGTGCTACTGAGGTAAGATCTTTTCATGGTTTGGCTAGCTTTTACAGAAAGTTTATCCGAAATTTTAGCAGTATTTGTGGACCCTTGACTGAAACAATGAGAGGGGATAGAAAAGAGTTTAAGTGGACTAATGGGGCAGAAAAGAGTTTTCAATTATTGAAACAAAAAGTTACAGAACAACCTGTTTTAGCACTTCCAGATTTTAATAAGGTGTTTCAAGTAGATTGTGATGCTAGTGGTACTGCAATAGGAGCTGTTATGAGCCAAGAAGGTAAACCTGTTGCTTATTTCAGTGAGAAGTTAAATGATGCCAAGAGGAAATATTCTGTTTATGATCAGGAATTTTATGCTATAGTTCAGGCATTAAAGAAGTGGAGACATTATCTACTTCCTAAAGAGTTTGTTTTGTATACTGATCATCAAGCTTTGCAATATTTGAATAGTCAAGGAAAATTGAATCAAAGGCATTTGAAATGGGTTGAGTTTTTGCAGAGTTATACATTTGTTTTGAAACACAGGAGTGGAAAGTCTAATAGGGTTGCAGATGCTCTTAGCAGAAGGCAACTATTGCTGACAGAAATGCAGATTGAAGTGGTTGGGTTCAAGGAACTCAAGAATTTGTATCCAGAGGATCCTGATTTTGGTGAAGCTTGGAAAGCTTGTACAGAACCTGTTACTCTAGACAGGACGAAATGGTTGGATTTCATCATCCAGGATGATATGCTATTCAGAGGGAGTCAGTTGTGCATTCCACGAAGTTCTATGAGGGAGAATCTCATCAAGGAGAAGCATAGCGGAGGATTGGCTGGACATTTTGATCGTGATAAAACCCTTGGTTTGGTTAGTGAGAATTATTATTGGCCACAATTGCAGCAAGATGTGAAGAAGTTTGTACAGAGTTGCAGAGTATGTCAAATGGCAAAAGGAGTGAAGCAGAATACAGGGTTGTATCAGCCATTATCTGTACCCGAGAAGCCTTGGGAGGATATCAGCATGGACTTTGTTCTTGGTTTACCGAGGACACAGCGGGGACACGATTCAATTTTTGTGGTGGTTGATAGATTTTCAAAGATGGCACATTTCATTCCCTGCAAGAAGACTAATGATGCTGTTCATGTAGCAGAATTGTTTTTCAGAGAAGTAGTGAGACTTCATGGTTTGCCAAAGACCATAGTTTCAGATCGGGACACTAAGTTTGTTGGATATTTCTGGCGTACATTGTGGAAGAAGCTGAAGACAGATTTGAAGTTCAGTTCATCACATCATCCACAGACTGATGGACAGACAGAGGTAGTGAATAGAAGTTTGGGAAATTTGCTGAGATGTTTGGTTGGAGATAAGCCAACAGGATGGGATTTGATTTTACCACAGGCAGAATTTGCATACAATAATTCTGTCAACAGGAGCACTGGTAAATCACCATTCCAGATTGTATATGGAAGCAGTCCAAGAAATGCATCTGAATTGAGGAAGATAGATAAAGGAGAAATAAGTAGTGCTGAAGCTGAGGATTTTGCAGAACACTTGAAGAACATCCATGAGGAGGTGAGGAAGCATATTACCAAGATGAACGCACAGTATAAGGCTAAGGCAGATGAGAAAAAGAGGTATAAGGAATTTCAAGTTGGTGATGAAGTCATGGTTCATTTGCGGAAGGAGCGGTTTCCAGTTGGTACATATAACAAGCTGAAAATGAAGAAGTTTGGACCATGCAGGATATTGAAGAAACATGATTCAGGAAACGCATGTGAGGTAGAATTGCCTACTGAGCTAAATATTTCACCAGTGTTTAACATTTCAGATCTGACAGAGTATCATGAAGGAGGTGTTGAAGATGAGATCACAACAGCACAGTGGAGTATTCCAGCAACTAGTTCAGGCACTAAGGAGATCGAAGACATACTGGACAGTCGTATTGGCAGAAGCACAAGGAATAGGACATATGAAGAGTATTTGGTCAAATGGAAAGGACGACCTGTAGAAGATTCATCATGGCTAACAAAGGAGGAGGTTAACCGTCTTGGTTTTTCTCTGCACACCTGAGTCGTGACAGGGTCACTTCTCAAATTACCCTGGGTGTCTGATGCAGGAGCATCCTGGGTGTAAGAGCAATCTTGCATCACCCAAAAAAATATTTCTATTTTTTATATTCAATAAGGGCTATTTTAGTGCAGAGCTGCTATTTATGGAAAGTTACTATTTTTGGTAATTTTTGCATGTGCTCAGAATGATCTGATTTCTTTCTTGGAGGTTCATTTTGGTTATATAAGTCTGCCAGTAAAGTTTCATTGCCGGATCAAGTGTATATTGGAAGATATTGAAGATTTTCGGTATTGGCAGCAGGGTACAGAAACTTCGAACTCAGTTTTGAAGGCTTTAGAGGCCCCGGATGAGGTCGAATTTTGGGCTGAATGAAGCATGCTTAATTTAAGCGTTGTAGAGCGCTTCGTGGCGTTTCCGAAATGGGGTTATAATAGCCGATCGGGTCAACTGGTGATGACTTATGGTCTTCGGAAGTTGGGCCACCTGAAATGGCGAAAAATAATTTTCTTCAAAATTTCTGTTCGGGTTTCAAAGGTTATCTTGAGCCGACTATGATGTAATAAAATGTAAAATAAAATAATTCTAAGTTTGGTCGGCCTTATTGGCTAAAATTCTGGAACCTTCCCAGGCGGTGGATAATTGCCTATATAAGGAAGGCTGTGTTATTGTCTTAGGCAGTTCAGAATAGTTCTGGGTAGTAGATCTGGGTATTGATTCGAGGCTTTGTCCTACAGAATATTGTAAGGGAATGCCCATGTGGCTTTGCATATTGTAATTCTGAAAGTTTGTAATTCCACATTTGTGGAGATAATAAGAAGCCAATTTTCTATTCTTGCATATTGTTGTTGTTTCTCTATTTCTGTTATGTGTTTGTGGTATTAAGGGGAGCACCCTTCATCATAGGGAGTAATGTTCTGAGTACCTTACTTATAATAGTTTCATCAGAGATTGTTCCTCCAGAAGCTCTAATTGCACTTACACTTGCTTTGATTCTTTCAACATATTTTGCAATGTTTTCATCTTCCTTCATATTCATCTTGTCAAACTGTCCTCTTAGGCTTTCTACTTTGGCTCTTTTCACATTTGCATCACCACCATATATTTTCTTCAGTGTCATCCACATTTCATATGCAGTAGTGCATTCTTTAATATCATCAAATTCTTCATAGCTGAGAGCAGATGCAATGTCTACCATCATGGTGTTATGAGTCTTTTTCTCTGCAATGTCTTCAACAGTTAATGCGCCAGTAGGAACTGTGCATTCTTCATCAATGTATTTGCATCCTGAATCACCAATGGAAGCTAGATGAAGTCGCATGAGACCTTGCCAAGCTGAAAAGTTATCTCTGTTGAGCTTTGGAATTTCCCTCTTGTAAGACATCCTGATCTTTAGCTTAGGTCCTTGAAACCCTTCCTGCAAGCACCAAAAAGCTCTGATACCAATTGATGGAATATGGATGAAGTGACTGAGAGGGGGGGGGTGAATCAGTCAACCATAAAACACTTCACAATTATTTCTTTCCAGATCCCTTAGGATATCTTAATGAATATTATCTGTTTAAACACTCGGTAAATAGATTGCAGTAACTTTGAAGATGCAGAAAGTATTAGCAAAATTATCTTTAGATATTCATCAGCACTTGTATATGATTAAGATAGCAATTAAGAACACAAGAGACACAAGATTTAACATGGAAACCCAATATGGGAAAAACCACCAATGTATCTAGATACTGATTTTCACTTTTCTAAAGTGATGCCCGGTTAGAAGCCAACCCGATAAAAGATTACAAAACACACTGTTAGGTGTGACCTTGTTAGAGGATTTAATCACCCTGTTAGGAGTGGCCTGGTAAGAGGTCTTGAGAACAATTCAATGGAATCGTCACCTTGTTAGAGGATTTACAATATGGCTGTTAAACCAACTCGGTTAAGAGATTTACAATTCACTGTTACAATGATAAGAAGGTAACAATGAAAATGACCTGTATAATAATGCAACTGCCTTGCTGATTATAGATCTCTGTTCTGCATAATTGTGATCCTTCCTGATCGAATATATCTCTGCTGCACCTCAAGGATATCTGAACATCCTTCACAAATTCGCACACACTTTTCCTGTCTTTCTTCTGTAAATCTTCTGCTGTATATCTTGTTTATTTTTCACATTTGACCTTTTATTTATATGATTTTAGATTTGTCAAATCGACATTACTTAGTATAACAGTCGGCTAAATTAAGAAAACTTTATTTGCAAAAATCCTTCAAGGGCCGACAGTGCTCGGTGACCATAACTTTCTACAATCTTTCGAAGATCGAGGGAACTCGGTAAACATCGACAATCCTTTACCTTCAATAACCGACTGAACTCGGTAAATGTTAACTTTTCTTTGATAACCGACTGGACTCGGTAAACACTGAATTTTCTTTGATGACCGACTGAACTCGATAAATGCTGATTTTTCTTTGATAACCGAGTGAACTCGGTAAGCACTAATTTTCTTTGATAACCGAGTGGACTCGGTAAGCACTAATTTTACTGCCTGGCAGACCGACTGAACTCAGTAGGTACTAAATGCTGTGGATTATGACATTGTGTGACATCAAAGACAATATATAATTTGAGTAGCAATTTCCTTCAGACAATTGTTTCCAACAGCTTTAGAATATGAAAGTTGGAATGTGTTATATCATGTATCTTTAATAAAACACCTTTATATGTTGAATCTTGATATTATGTGTGTTCCTTAAGCACTTCATTTTTTATTGTTGCTTCATACTAGAACATTATTTTATGTATGATGTCATTGTGTTAAATAAAAAAACCTTTATGTTGAATCCTAATTATGCATGTTCTCTTTTAAAAATTGAATTGTATTTTTTCTCCTTACTATAACAATCAGAATGCATTACACCATTGTCATTAATAAAATACATCTAAGTTGGATCCTAATATTGTATTTTTTGTTTAACATACATAATGTTAATTTAGTGATAAAATAATAATGTAACTTTGATCTTGAATAAAATTGTTCTAGAATCATCCAAACATTAATCTTACTACATAAATATATTTTTCTTAATTAGCAACTCAAAATGAATAATAGTGTGAGTTTGAAGGTATTAAAATGATATTCCTTGATTTTCTCTTGGCCATGATATAATATTCATATATTTACTTAGAATAATGTTATATATGCTTAGAAATTGATTATTTAGTCACAATTGACATGAAAGAAGTTATCTTTTGATTTATTTATCTTCTTATTGAAGATATCATTCAATTCTAATTTGTACTCTTTCTTCTTCAATGCTTTGATACAAATTGATCTTTAATGGTTTTAATAGACATGTTTAGAAGCTAGAAAATTTAAGTTAATCGTGATGGATTATATCTACTTATTTTTATAAAACAATGAACATTTGAAAGTAGAATGAATGGTATTCTTACAAAATATCTAATTGACACTAATTTTGAAGAATTATTCACATTAGTTTGTTGGACTACAACTAATTTGGAATCTGATTGAAGGATCTGTGATTGCAAGATCACTGAGAAGTTGTTGATTAGATATGTAATATGATTAAATCAATATTTTATTGTCATTGATGTCAACTAGTTTGACAACACTTATCTTGTAAGTTACTATACCAAGACATCTGAAGAAAAGTGGAAAAGAGATGAAGAACAGAGAAATCTACATGAGAAAAGATGTACATGACAGATGAGGATAAGGAACACATTGAGTAACTTGTTGATGAGTCTATGACTTGATGATATTGACTTTATTATGTTGCATTCATCTATAATGAAGTATAGAGCTGAAAGACAAAGCAATGTTGTTGGTAAATGAAGCATTTTTAGTATACACCGACGGAGTGTAGTGTATACCGACCGCAGTATTAACCAAGCAGTGTTCACCAATGCATTCTTTATTAACCAAGCATAACAAAATGAATTAAATGATTAGTTTAGCTGATAAGATTGATGATCTGGCAAGAGTATAACATCGAGGTAACAGATAATGTTTGTTACAAAGATCGATAGCTGACAAAATTCAAGGAAGATATAACAGAGTAGATTGAAACGTGTTATTGACACAAGTACTAAGAAATTTTTAAGCGGCAAAATCTATGAATGTGATTAAGCGGTAAAATCTGATGGTGGAGAAGAAAATGATTTACTCGTCTATATAAGAGAACATAATTTCTTAAGTAAGAGGCCGGGAAGAAGAAGAAGCTACAAGAATTTCATGTGAACAATTTTTCATGCATTCTGATCATACTGGTTAGTGAGAACCAAGCTGCAGAATAATTACTGAGCTACAGAGAGCTATTACCGACGGATAGTAAGTTGATACAGTATTGAATCTGAAGTGAAATATTGATCAGAAGGATTCGTATGGACTAAATATTGATCTGTAATCTACAAATGAAGTTGTATTAAGGTAGGTCATTTTACTGTTACATATTTAACCATTGTATACAGTCTAAATCTCTTAACCGAGTGGACTCTGAAAGTCTTATGATGTATCATTCATAGAATGAACATTGTTATCCTGTCAACCCCATAGTGAATGTTGGTTGGACGATAACTTCTAGTCTAAAATCCTCTAACAAGGTGACACTTGATAGTGTGTTTGTAACCTTTAACAAGGTTGGGTCTTAACCAACCTCACTTCAGAAGAGTGAATAATTTTGGGTTGCCGGTCCCAGGTGGTTTTTCCCTTTATAGGGTTTCCATGTTAAATCTCTTATGTTATGTGTTGATTGTGATATTTGGTTGTTATCATACTTTGTATATTACATGTTAGATTTGATCGGTAAACAGTTATAAGTATTAGAATGGTAATCGGTAAAAGCACTAACAATGAGAGTTATTATTGCTTACCAATGAGCAGAAATTGTTTTGAATTATACATTTTGATTTGGGACACTGGATAACTGATTCACCCCCCTCTCAGTTATTCTAACAATTGGTATCAGAGCACTGGTTTCTTGGAACAGATTTTAAGGACTTAAGCATAAAGGTCTCAAGATGTATAAGAGGGAAGTACTGAAATTGAATAAAGAGAACTTCATAGTATGGTAAAGCAGAATGAAGCTGCACATATCTAGAATTGGGAACTCAACACTAGAGCTAATGGGGATGGCTACATGCAACCGCCCACTGGTCCCCTAACTATTGATCAACTAAAGGATAAGCATGAACACAATGTTACTATGATGGAACTTGATGCTGCATGTACCGATGCTGAATTTGAAGATATCAAGACATGCACAACTGCCAAAGGAATGTGGGATAAATTAGCACAAATCTATAGTGGAGATCTGAATGTCAAAAGAGCCCGAGCTGAAAGTCTAAGAGGCAGATTTGATGATATGAGAATGAAAGAAGGTGAGAACATTGTCCAATATTCAAATAGAATAAAAGAAGTGGTACATGCTATTAGAGCATCTGATGGAGTGATTGATGATGAAACAGTGATAAGCAAGATTCTCATAACTTTGCTACCAGTTTATGCAATCAGGATATCTGCAATTCATGAAACAAGAGCTACATCCAACCTTACTCTTGACACTCTGATTGGTAAACTTACAACCTTTGAATTAAACAACTTTGACAATAGTGTTGTTCCTTATATTGAATCCGCTTTCATGTCTTCTCTGAAGATTGGAAAGTCTAGCAGGAATGGTAAGAATTGTGATAGTGATGACAATACCGATGATGAACTTGAAGAGCTTGAAGCACTTATGGCTAGAAGTTTTCCCAAAGGAAAAGGAAGGTATAGAGGTAAGCAACCTTTAGCATGCTTTAATTGTAAAGAAGTCGGTCACATTACTGCTAGATGTCCTCAAAAGAAAGATGATGATAGATCCAAAGACCGATTTGATGGAAACTATGGGAGAAGAGTCAATAGAGGTTACCGACACAACAACAGAGACAACCAAGATGAAAAAGGCAAAAAGGTATGTTACATAGCCAAAGATATTGAAACTAAATCTAATTCTGATGATGATATAGAAGTTGTATTTGTTGCTATGAAAGATGACTCAGAAGAGGAAGAGAAACATGAAGAGATAGCCCTGATCTCTAAAGTAAGTAGAAATGATACATGGATCATAAACAGTGCTGCACACATCATATGATCGGTGATGTAGAAAAGTTTGATCATCTTGTTGAATATAATGGAGGATCTATGAGAATGGGAAATGATGCACCTTGCATGGTAAGAGGTAAAGGCTCACTAATGATCAATGACAGATTACAATGTGAAAATTCATACTGGGTAGATGGACTAAACTATAATCTGATAAGTGTGGCTCAGCTAAACAATTCAGGCCACCGACTGACTTTTGAGAGCAAAAAGGAAAAGATTTATAATGATGAAGGAAGACTTGTCAGAACTGGTACACAATCTAGAGGTAATCTATTCTATCTTGATATGGATCAGTCTTCTTGTTTGTTAATTAAGGATGAAGATGCTTGGCTGTGGCACCGAAGGTTATGCCATGTGAAATTTGAGAACATGATCAAGATTAGTACAAAGAAAAGATTTAGAGGGTTGCCTAACTTGACAAAACCTGATCATGCTATGTGCCATGAATGTCAAAGAGGTAAGATGACTAAGTCTAGTTTTAAAAGCAAAGACTACTCAACAAAGAAGATACTTGAGTTGGTTCATATCGATCTGTGTGGTCCTATGAGAACTCAGAGCTATTATGGTGATAGATATTTTATTCTTTTTGTTGATGATTACACTAGACTGATGACTATTATGTTCTTGAAAGAGAAATCTGAAGCTTTCAAAATGTTTAAATGGTATAAAGCTAAGGTAGAGAAAGAAACTGGAAAAGAAATAAAATGTTTAAGGTTTGATAGAGGAGGTGAATTTATCTTTGATGAATTTACTAACTTTTGTAATGAGCATGGAATCAAAAGACAGGTATCCACACCGAGAACACCTCAGCAAAATGGCATTGCTAAAAGAAGGAATAGGTCTATAATTGACTATGCTAGAACATTGATGATACAGAAGAATGTTGCTCAGATATATTGGAGGGAAGCTGTCAACATAGCTATATATGTTCTTAACCAAGTACAACTAAAGAAAGACTCAAACTGAACACCTTATGAACTATGGTTTGGACACAAACCTATTGTAAGTTATTTCAGAATTTTTGGAAGTAAATACTTTATCTTGAAAGATGAAAGAAATGGAAAATTTTATTCTAAAGGAGATGAAGGGATATTTTTGGGATATTCCACTACAAGTAAAGCATACAAATGTTTGAATAAGGCTACAAATAAGATTGTTGAAAGTACTAGTGTTTGTGTTGATGAGTTTGATGATAAGCACACTGAGGAAAGTACAAAGGAACCGAAAGACTATGGTAGATTCACTTATATTGAGTATCTAGAGTATCTACCGACACCACAGACAGTGACAATTAGACAGCAGGGAAACAATGCAATACAACAGGCACCACAAACCAATGAACATGAAGAAGTTGCCGAGCAAGTAAATGACCCTGAACAGGATGAACAAGAAAGGAGAAATCAAGTCTTGGGTAGTTTTGTCAAGAGACATCATCCTGAAACACAAATCATTGGAGACAGACATGCTGGAATGCAAACCAGAAGCAAAACAAGACAAGGTACATGTTTAATTTGTGAATTTGAACCTAAAATTGTGAAAGTTGCATTAGAGAATGAAGAATGGGTTAATTCAATGAAAGAGGAAATAGAGAAAATAGAGAAGAACAAAACTTGGTCCTTAGTACCCTGACCAAAAGATAAGAATGTTATCAGTACTAAGTGGATATACAGGAATAAATTGAATGAAAATGGTGAAGTCACAAGAAATAAAGCTAGATTAGTATGCAAGGGATATGCACAAGAAGAAGGCATTGACTATGGTGAGACATTTGCACCTGTTGCTAGATTAGAAGGAGTTAGAATGCTACTTGCATATGCTGCACATAAGAAATTCAAAGTCTATCAAATGGATGTGAAGTCAGCATTTTTGAATGGTATACTTGAAGAAGAAGTCTACATTGAACAACCTGAAAGATTTGTTGATCCCGATAATAAAGACATGGTATGTAGATTACATAAAGCTTTATATGGACTAAAGAAAGCACCAAGAGCATGGTATGAAAGACTGCATACTTATCTATTAAGTATTGGATTTGTTAGAACAAGTGAAAACAATAATTTATATGTGAAAGGTGATACTGATGATACTATTATCATTGCTAAAATATTTGTTGATGACATTATCTTTGGAGGCTCGGATCTTGTCTACAAGGCATTTTTTGATGAAATGAAAAAGGAATTTGAAATGTCTATGTTCGAAGAGATTAAGTTCTTTCTTGGACTACAAGTGATTCAACAGAGTGATGGAATCTTCATCACACAATCTAAATACATAAAGGAAGTATTGAAGACATTTGGCATGGAAGATGCTAAACCTGTAGGAACACCAATGGCTACTGGATGCAAATTGACAAAGGAGGATGAAACTACTGAGGTAAATCAGACACTTTACCGATCCATGATTGGTAAGTTAATGTACATAGTTCACAGTAGGCCAGCTATAGCACATGTTGTAGGAATAGTTGCAAGATTCTCTGCTAATCCTAAAGAATCACACATGATAGCTACAAAAAGGATCTTAAGATACCTGAAGAAAATAGAGAATTATGGGTTATGGTATCCTAAGGAAGGGAAGTTTGAACTGAAAGTATACACCGATGCTGATTGGGCTGGAAATGTGGATGATAGAAAAAGCACCACTGGAGGAGCATTTTTCTTTGGTTAGAGACTTGTAACCTGGACAAGTAAAAAGTAGGCTTGTATTTCTCAATCTACAGTTGAAGCAGAGTATGTTGTTGTTGCTACTAACTATTCAAACATTGCATATATCAAACAAGAGTTGGAAGGAATGAATGAGGTAATCACTGACCCGGTGATTATATACTGTGACAACACTAGTGCTATTAATATTTCAAAGAATCCTGTGATGCACTCTAAGACAAAGCATATATCCATCAAGTATCATTACTTGAGAGAACAAGTGCAAGAGAAGAAAGTAAAATTAGAATTTGTTACATCCAAAGAACAACTTGCAGATATTTTTACAAAGCCCCTACCGAAGGACACATTTGAATACTTGAGGACTAGACTTGGGGTCTGTCCCCTATCTATCAGTCACTAAGGTGATCTGGATGTTGCATCAACTAATTTTTTTTCAAAAGATCATTCATGTTGATGCAGCATAGTTCACACTTTGAAACATGTTCAAGGTTGTGATTAAGTTTGAGCACTTGAACCAATGAGATATCAATATACAAAGATACAGAGGAAGTACTAAACACCACAAAGAGTTACTTGGCTACTACAAAGCTGATTGTTTCTTTCTTTCTTTCTTTGGCATTGTTGTCAAAGGGAGAGATAAACAATATGAAATAAAAAGAATATGAAACGAAGAGATAAAATAAAAAGGGAGAGATAAACAATATGAAAAGAAAGCACCAATGACATTATCTAAGGGAGAGATAATCTGAATGAGACAAAGTATTGAAGATTAGTTACATAGAACAAAAGCAGGAACAGGGAGTACTGAAAAGATTACAACTACAGAATGGTAAAGTTGTATTACTTAATGCTGGTTTAGTAACGTAGTGATTAAACATATTAAGTCTATTCGACTTACAACATATGTTCACAAAGTTGTAGAATGTATGCTTGGTATGTGTATGGTACATTTCATATAACTTGAGTTGCCATCAATGCCAAAGGGAGATATTGTTGGACTACAACTGATTTGGAATCTGATTGAAGGATCCGTGATTGCAAGATCACTAAGAAGTTTCTGATTAGATATGTAATATGATTAAGTCAGTATTTTGTTGTCATTGATGTCAACTAGTTTGATAGCACTTATCTTGTAAGTTACTATACCGAGACATCTGAAGAAACGTGGAAAAGAGATGAAGAACAGAGAAATCTACATGAGAAAAGATGTACATGATAGATGAGGATAAGGAACACATTGAGTAACTTGTTGATGAGTCTATGACTTGATGATATTGACTTTATTATGTTGCATTCATCTATAATGAAGTATAGAGCTAAAAGACACAAAACAATGTTGTCGGTAAATGAAGCATTTTTAGTATACACTGACGGAATGTAGTGTATACCGACCGCAGTATTAACCAATCAGTGTTCACCGACACATTCTTTGTTAACCGAGTAGAACAGAATGAATTAAATGATTAGTTTAGCCAATAAGATTGATGATCTGGCAAGAGTATAACATCGAGGTAATAGATAATGTTTGTTACAAAGATCAACAGCTGACAAAATTCAAGGAAGATATAATGGAGCAGATTGAAATATGTTATTCACACAAGTACCGAGAAAGTTTTAAGCGGCAAAATCTATGAATGTGATTAAGCGGTAAAATCTGATGGTGGAGAAGAAAATGATTTACTCATCTATATAAGAGAACAAAATTTCTTAAGAGGCCGGGAAGAAGAAGCTGCAGGAATTTCATGTGAACAAGTTTTCATGCATTCTGATCATACTGGTTAGTGAGAACCGAGCTATAGAACAATTACCGAGCTACGAAGAGCTAAAACCGACGGACAATAAGTTGATACAGTATTGAATCTGAAGTGAAATATTGATCAGAAGGATTTGTATGGACTAAATATTGATCTGTAATCTGCAAATGAAGTTGTATTAAGGCAGGTCATTTTACTGTTACATATTTAACCATTGTATACAGTCTAAATCTCTTAACCGAGTGGACTCTGAAAGTCTTATGATGTATCATTCATAGAATGAACATTGTTATCCTGTCAACCCCATAGTGAATGGTGGTTGGATGATAACTTCTAGTCTAAAATCCTCTAACAAGGTCACACCTAACAGTATGTTTGTAACCTTTAACAAGGTTGGGTCTTAACCAACCTCACTTCAGAAGAGTGAACAATTTTGGGTTGCCGGTCCCAGGTGGTTTTTCCCTTTATAGGGTTTCCATGTTAAATCTCTTGTGTTATGTGTTGATTGTGATATTTGGTTGTTATCATACTTTTCATATTACATGTTAGATTTGATCGGTAAATAGTTATAAGTATTAGACTAGTAATCGGTAAAAGCACTAACAGTGAGAGTTATTATTGCTTACCGATGAGCAGAAATTGTTTTGAATTATACATTTTGATTTGGGACACTAGATAACTGATTCACCCCCCTCTCAGTTATTCTAACATAGTTTCCATGAAAGCCACTTAGGCATGAATGGGTTGTCTTCCTTGCTATTATTATTATTATTATCTTTGGGTTTATGTCTTCTAAAATTATATTTATTATTTTATTTTTTAGTTCTTTTGTTATATTGAACAAAGAAAGTAGAAGAACTACAAAATTGAAGCTACAAAAGTAGTTAGAGAGAACCAGTAAATCACCAACAGTTTAGTCACAAGGATGACCAAGAAGGAACAATGACTACATAAAATGTATATCTTATCATAACTAGACAATGACTACATAAGTTGAATGACATTTTTTCAAGTGCCAAGCATACTATGTACGACAAAAACTTCATAGCTTTTTCTTTAATCTACTTATTTTTTTCTCCTATGATTCTTTTTTATTCTAGTACAATTTTTGAACTATTATAATTAAATTTTAATAGTTAACAATTGCAAAGAAAATTGCATAATATCAAGTGTTAATTTTTTAAGTTGAGGGAAAATTTAATCTATGATATTGATTCTATTTTTATACATTTGATAATGATCAATGACTTGATTTAGAAGGCTTGAGATAAACAAATTGAGGGTATATTTTTTATTTTTTGGCAAAGGTTCAAGTTAGATCTTATTTATGTATCTTAGGTTTTCTTCTACTTTATACTAGGTAAGCACCATAATATATTACAAGATCATTGTTTACAAGTTAAATTTTAATTTTTTGAGATTTGATTAAATATATATGGAAATCTTATCATGCACATAGATCGAATGATAGAACTAAATTAAATCAATAAATATGTAAGATTATGATATATTTTTCAAGATAAAGAAGATGCAATAAAATTAAAACTAATTAAACTACTTACCATTAATTTTTTAATTATAAATAATTATGTACTATTAATAAAAAAATTGATATATTTTCAATGTAAGTTTATTTAAAGTTAAATTATTTTGTAGGATAGTTTTTAGAATGCTAACATCACCTTTTGACATTTGTTGTCACAAGAATTAAAACCATTCTTCTTTCCAAATTTTGTGTGCCTGTGTTTATAAAATTGAATCTCAAGAAAAAAACAAATAGAGTTGCAACAGAACTAATTTATTTTTACAATGTTATTGATTGTCACTTATAAAATCCTACAATAGTCACTAGATTAACCAAATATCTCATTTAAATATTTAAAAAAATTAGAATATTGCTTTTTTGATAAAATCATATTATAATCAATGATGGGTTGAATACAATATACTAAATATGGTTTCATAAACAAATATAGGAGTTCATCTTACTCTGGCTGGGTAAAAGCACAATCAGGTGTCATCTTTTAGACTAACTTATCAGCACAGTTGAATTTTAGTATTTCTAACTAAAAATTAATTTTGGTCAAACATATGGTCTAGCTAGATTCATTATAGCTAAGTTATATAAGTGTTTTAAATTTTCCAATTGAAAATGTCTATTAAATGCATGTTTTATACTACTTTGGGTCCAATTATCATAGAAATAAAATTATTTTAGAAAAGTGACGTTTCAATAACTCCTAATTTTTTTAATGATATTTTTTTAGAATTACAAAAATACCATTTTGTAGAGATCAGAGTCAAGAATATCCTCATAGAGATTTTATAGTGTTTTAATTAGACATAGTTTGTTGTAATTAAAAAATATTGCAAGTAGGTATTTTAATAGTCAAGGAGATATTGATTCGGAGAAAGAAAAAAATAGTAAATCATATTAAATAAATTTTAAAAACATATGGTGCACTAGAGGAGATAGTCCTCTTCAAGAATATGTATTTCTTTTTTTTATTGGGATATAAATTTGTTATGAAAAATATGGTGGGAGATAAAAACTGTCGATTTCAGGTGAGTTAGAATTTAAATTGTTATAAAAAGAGAAAATATAGGTCATAAACCAATTTTTATTTCTTCATGCTCTAGATATATATGTCATCTATAAAATATTTTTAAATTAGGGGAAAAATATTTATTTACATATAATTTTTTGGTGGTAACTAGACCCCTAAATTTCAGCATTTTTTAGAAATTAAAAAATCATCTTTAAAAATTTAAAAAAATATATCAATTCTTATTCAAAAAAATTATTAAATATATTAATCATAAACTTCATCCATTTGAACACATTTAATTAGTTTACATCATCTTCAAATTCCAAACATAAATGTCATTTTTATACTATTGAAGTTGAACAACTTTGATTTTGTTAGCCTTTTCCTTTATAAAAGGACGACAGATTAATATTAAGGAAATAGAGTAATCCTAAAATGACATTAGTCTAGTTTTCTAGAGCTATGAATTATAATTAAATTATTTTATCCAAGTTCAACTTTATATGATATATGACTTTTCTCAAATAATAAAATTTTGTAGGTATAAAGAAGCTTTGGAATACTTCATGAATAACAATAAATGTAATCTCTCTAACTGCAAATCACCGATTCTATTTTTCTAATTATGTCTATCTCCTCATCACCAATACCCACTTTAAAATTAAGAATGTCCATTACAATTTTCTTTCTCCTCAAATTCTAATAAAATTTTATCCAAAAAGAATTATTTTGGCTTTGAGTTGTGGTCTTGTTGGGATAAGTGGTGCCTTCTTCCTCGAGCATTCAAGGATATCAAAACTACTTTATGTATTCTAGAATCAAAATTGATAGTTGTATGGTTAGTGTAGAGTTCAAAACCAAGTAATATTTTTAAATTTTATTTTTCACATTTACAATTTTTTGATAAACTTTACTCTAAGATATGTTACAATCGTTAAAAAGCTTAATATGGATCCTTTACATAAGTGATTATTATATGTTTGATAAAAAAGGAACATGACCTAAAAGAATATTATATAAAATAGGAGACTTACAAGAGATATACGTGTAAACATATATTTTTCTTTACATAGTTTATAAAACAAAATGATCCTAGGCATATGAGAATACCAAAATACAAATCTATAGATCTTTAAATCACCAAGCTCACATATTACTGATAAAAATAGGGGTGTTGAAGATGTAGCTAAGAGGCTTGAAGACTTTTAAAACTTTATTATAGAGAAAATCATTTATTTCAACTTATAAAATCTACTTGCATCTTATTTCTTTTTAAATCAATTTTTGTTTGTGTGCGTTTACCTTAAAATTATTTTAGATTTGGACTATGTTATATATTCAAAGATGTTGATGGTTTAAAAATAAATAAAAGGATGATTGGAGTTATTCAATAGAAGAAAACCAACAAAGACATTTTATGTTTATTTTAATTTTAGTTAATAAATCTATTTTAAAGTTTTAAATTGTGTAAATACATAAATTAAAATAAAATATCAAATCTCAGTATCAACTCTCCCAATCATATTGGACATTCGACACTATCATGTATGCTTTGCTTATAAATATGATATACAAGATTGACATTCACTTAGTGAAGCCTTGGTGGATAGACCGGCATTGGTTTCCTAACACTACCTTTTATAAATACAAGCCTCAATCAGGATATTGTCGGCTCTCTATATACCTTCCCATGGTGCCTTCTTTGAATCTTTAGTATCACTTGTAGTCCCCTCTACTGATTTGGAAATGATAATTTCACAATATTTGGTGTACTATTATTGAGCCTAAGCTTGCCCATTTTACCTAGTGTGCTCTTTCCTTAGGATTTCCTTTGGGCTCTTTCCTTCAACATATGGATATTCCTAACCCTTGTTTCCCCTTTTGTGGGCAACTAGAGTCATTCAAACACCTCTTCTAGCTCTATTGTCATGCTCAAAACTTGTTGAGTTGGGTTCATGACTTCTTTCGACTCTTTTGGCTAGAACCATTTTCCTAGTGTATGACTCTTTTGGGGGATCAACTTTTCATTCCCTTTAATTTTACCCAAATTTGGGATGCTTTTAGGGTAGAGATCCTCTTTTCTTTGTGGAAAGATAGAAATGAGCTATTTTGTTTTCACATGTCTTTATTGATATACATGTTTCAATTTTTACTAAATCATGTATTTATAATAATGTGCTACTTCATATCTAGGTCTAAGATAAAAAAGTGGGATTAGAGTTGACCCACCTCTAGGAGCTAGACTTCCTCTAAATAGCTCTACTTCTCACAACCAATCTTTGACTTGTGATCACTAACATGACTAAAGTTCTTCTCCTCAACACTCTCAGGCCTCACAATCCTAGGCCAAAATAGTGGTAGGAATTGCTTTGTCAGACAACACACAAACTCTCTACCACATAGGGGATTTACCTCTTGGTGGGTTTTAGGGGGTGTAGATCTACCAACTAGTAGCTAGAGTGGCTAGACCAATTATAGTAGAGATGGTTGGTGTCTTAGTTCTTGTAAATGGCTCCCCAAGTTGGCATTGGTGATCTCACCCACACAAGAAGATACAATAAAGATGATGTTTCTATTTATTTGTGGTTTGGTCTCTCCCTCACATCACTATTCATCCCACTGATGTATAGGGTAAGCCAAATGACATAGGTCCTCTGTCACTACCTACTGTGCTTCTCTTTTCACTTAAGTAATTTTTTATTTTCCCATGTGATTTATGAAGGGCAACCTTAGGCCCCCTACCTTTTTTTGTGAATAGTGTACTATATAATATTAATGAAACTCGATGTGCCAAAAAAGAAAATATCAAGAAAGAATTAAATATATATTTTATATTAAATGCAACAAAACTAGGGTGTTGTCTCATTACAACCAGCCCTAAAGGCTAGTAGTCCAAAATACTGAAGAAGCACACTATCAACACATTAACATCACTCTAACAATATGAAAACCACTACTAACAAAATAGAGAGTGATCTTACCATCTAAGCTAACAGAGCAATTATCAATATTGTAAACATACCTACTATCTAAGCTAATATAACTAGTATTAGTCTTATGAACAATCCATATAGGGTCATACCTAACTAGTAGCATGTGGTTGCTAACAGTCTTAATCATAAACAACATAAACATAAAGAAATTAAACATTGTACCATTACAACTATTATCAAGAGGAAAATAAAAATACCTAGGAAACTACTCCTACCCAACTCAATTAATCTTACAACCACTCTAGTATATCATTAAAACCTTTGACACAAATTAATATCCATGGAAATAAAATCATCATTTTATTTCTCCTTTAAGGAGAATCTTCACTTTGGCAGGAAGCACCACTTGGTCTCTCCAATGCCTTAACCTTGTAAGCCTTAATCATAAAGCATCCATGGCATCCATCACACTATTTCCTTTTCTATAGGTGTGGTGTATGAAAAAAATAATCCAAACCTAGAAGAAGCCTTTTGATATCTTCCATTACATCAACAAAGGACCATTTGATCTTATTTAGCCCTTTAGCAACATTGATAACATGATTCAAGTCACCCTCAAGAATAAGAGCCTTTATACCAATAGAATGAGTAAATTTTAGGCTCCAAAACATTTCCATACATTCTATTGGGTTATTAGTAAGTCCATCAAGATTACCAAAATGTGTCGCTACTAGGGCACTAGAGGAAGTACTCATAACCCCTAGGTGCTAAACCATCTCTAGCAGTACCATCAAAGTTTAACTTATGCCACCCATCATCCAGATGTTTCCATCTAGTATTCTTTCTAATAAGCCTTTTGGAATTATCACGTTTAGCATAGGCATTGAGAAAATCCCAATTTCTAGCCATTCTGTCGTCAAATGGACTAGAAAAAAAACTGAGTTCATCCACATTTAGTGATAGAAAAATTATCAGATAATATTCGAAAGAGAGATCCGAGCACAACTTCTACAAGATTCATAGGCTCCTAAAAATCCTTGTTATTCTTTTTCTTCCAAAGACTCCATCAAACATGGAGAGGGATTTTTCTCCATAATTTTCTAACTAATGGGTTTCTTATAGGCCCTTTCCAATCAGCAATAAATTACTTCAAACCTCTACTGAAAACCCAATTGAGATCAAGCTTAGATAACACCAATTTCCATAAATATCTGACATACTAACAATGCAGAAAAATATGGGGAATAGACTACTCTTATTTCTTACAAAGAATGAATCTAAATTAGGGAGTTAAAGTCTGGGCCTTTTAATGAGATTGACCTGAGTTAAAATTCTATTGTACAAAGTCATCTACCAAAAAAAGCTAACTTTAGGGATCAAAGAAGGGTTCCAAACCTTTCTCCAACTATCCGAGGAGGAAGAATCCTCCTTGGACAATAGATTGTAATCTAACTTCACAAAAAAATCTCCCTTTCGATCTTTCCTCCAAATAAATTTATCTTCCCTAAGAATAAGAGGGATTCTAACCTTATTGATAATCCCCATTAGCTCCCCAAATTTTTGAAGCAAGTACAGTTGTTCCATATAGCATTGGGTAAGATCTCTCCATCTCTTATATGGGGAAATATAATTAGTCACTTTGTGGCCAAAGAATCCTTTAGCAATATCCTTATACCTCCTTAGGTTCAAATAAGCATCCATCCATCCTTCCCCAACCCAAACATCTTCCTAGAACCTAGTACTGCTACCATCTCCCATCTCCCACTTTAGTCCAAATTGAATAGTATTCTTGCATTTTAAAATATTTCTTAGAACCTGTGAGGATACTAGGGTTACTAATAACTCTATACAACTTGTTAGAATTAAGGTATTTAGCCTTCATAAATTTACACCACTCAGTCTTTTTGATTTAGTCATCTTCTATCCCATATTTGCAATCAAACCTTTGTTAAGGGTAGTTATTTTTTGTATTCACAGCCCTCTAAGATGTTTAGGCTTACAAATTGTGTCTCACTTGACCAAAGCTAATCTTTTCTTTTCTTCCATCCAATCCATGAAAAGGATCATTGGAATCTTTCAAGTTTCTTCACCATAATCCCTAAAATTTAAAATATGGAAAGGAAGTAAGCTGAGATGCCTTGAAGAGAGGCCTTTAGCAACCGAAGCTTCCCCACACTGCTAAGAAGCTTGTCTTTCCAACTAGACAATTTTATATATAACTATTGTTATAAAACTTCATGTAATTTTTTTTTTGTTTTATATTTCTATAATTTAACCACTTGAAATAAAGTAAAATACATATTTTTTTCAAAAATATATATAGATTTCTTTCCATTATATATAAGCTTTTATATTTCTATATTTGTAATTTAATTTTTAAATTTAAAATATGATATACATATTTTTAATATTTTTATAATTTAAAATTGCTTAAAATAAATGAAGATTATATGAACAATATCTTTTTATATTTACAAATTGTAACAAAATTATTTTTTATATATAATATTTTGTGTTTCTATATTTCAAACTTGTTTTTGTATCTTTCTATATTTTAATTATACAAATAAATATAATATTCTATAAATCAAATATAATTAAATAAAATGATATTACATAATTGAAAAAAATTAATATTATTTATTAAAATAAATGACATTAAAGAATTTAAAAAATAATAAAAGAATAAATAATAACTAATTTTATAGAAAACTAACCAATTGTATATATTGATAAAATTAATATAAGAACTTTCAATGTATTGAAAAAATCAAATTTATTTAAAATATCTTTAATATTATTTTTATAAATAAAAATAAAGTAATTATCATTTATTATTAATTATATTAATTTCAATAATAAAAAAAAAATTAAAGATAAACATTACAATTTATATTTCATTTTATATATTTTAGCAATTACATACATCTTACAACTATTTATTTTTTCTTATGGATTGTGTTTGTTTTTTTAGCATCAATCTATCACACTCCATCATCACGATGAGAGAGTGTAGGATTTGAATAAATTACAATAAGATAGTCATTTTCATTGGGTGCAAATGAAAAGTAATCATTTTTATTGGGTGCAAAAATCCTAAGATTTATTATGATTTTACTTGAATTAAATTAAAAGCAAAAGTACTAAGATTTATTATGAATTTACTTTGAATTAAATTGAAAGCAAAAGTGTACTATTGAATTTAGTCTTCTTCTACAGTTGACAACTACAATTCATAAATTACAATAAGATAACTATTTACTTTGAAGTAATGTCAATCGTAAAAGCAAACCCTTTTTCCAAGCATACCCCACCCAACTTGAAGGATGTCACTTCAAACTCATCTACCAACAAAATGTGGCCACTCATACTCAGCTGGTACAAGTGCAGGAAGACCGAATACCTTTAAATAGATCATGTTGGGTTGTCCATACAAAACCTTCCTCTTATAGAAACATATAATTGTTGTTGTACTACGCTAAAACAGATATCTGTCCAACTACTCTGCAAGACATCAAGTTTGCGTACCTCAGAGGGTAGAATTGTACCAATGATCATCTTTTCTGTCTGCAGGGAGTCGGTCCCTTGTCTCTTCATGTCTTCCCACTTCAATAAATACTTTTCATGGTTATTCAACCCTCTATAACTTACTATTATACATCACTTCAATAAAACCAGAACTAATTTGAACCATTCATCTGATTCTAATTCAATGAAATAGATTTAATTTTTTCGCTCACAGACTCCCAATGTAAGAGAAAATAAATACAAGTCATGAACTTCTAATACAGGGCAGTGCCTGAAACTGAGATGTCAATCTATTATGATATTTTCTAATGGATGTTATCTCATCACCATTTCACACTACAGAAACCACAAAGCCCTTCGATTTGAGTGAAGGGAAAAGCTAGTTCTTCATTCTTCCTGGCTTGCATTGTACTAATTATCATGACTTATTAGCTAGCGTGCAAGCCGTGTATATAAATAGAAACTGAATAGTATAATGTTACAGTACCAAGCCATCTGTCATTACAAAACATAGAATAAACAAGTTTGACGCTAATACAATTGAATTCAGAAATTATAGCATCATTTTTATGGATTGGGGAAATCTAATAGCTTTAATAAACAAGTTATTCAAAGAAAAGTTACTATTTTAAATTCCATAAGAATAAAGTATACATGCCTTATTCCCAAGTCATTTGTAGAATCATATATAGATTGCCCCGATATTGTGAAATCTAAAAGATTTTTTCTTTCCTTCTTTTCAAGAAGAAATTAAGAAAAAATAAAGTCTAGGGGAAGAGTACCAATAGTCGTTTTAACATTGTGTACCCTAAGCTTTTAGACAGTACATTGGATTTCTACGCTTTTTGTTGTTGTAGTTGCCTTTATATACAACTTAATTGCTTATAACAATTGTTTTGTCTTTTGGGTAGTAAAGACAAATGTTGTGGGATTTGTTATGCACCCAAGGGTCAAAAAGTGGTCATTTCAAAAAGTGTCGTATGAAATATATTCCCTATTGCACCATTACCCATTCGCTTTGGCAATCAATTTTCTTTTGATGAATAGGCTATTTCCATTGATTAAATACAAATGCACAATCACCCCCAATAATCATGTAGTGTTGGTAAAAATAAAGTTGTATATCTTTTTTTTTCTAATTACTATTTTTCCCCAAAAAAAGGTTGGTTATTGGCCCACTAGATGAGTTTTTAGTGGGCTTCTAATTAGTAAAATCCAATTACTAATAATTGGAACATGGATGGTAATTGGTGCTTTTCCCCTAACCAATGGTTGATTCAATCATATGCATCTTCACATTCATAAATTTGGAGTGTTCATGAATGACCAACTTAAAACTAAAAAATGTGGATATCTTAAATACATCTATCTAAAAAATACTCAATGTAGAGTTATTTCACCTTTTAATACATCAAGTATTCTACAATAATATTATGAAATCTTCAATGGAAATGGATCCTTTTATACTACACAATATCAAAAAAATTATGTTTGGGTTTACAAGTGGCTTATACCTTATCCTCCTTAGAATTTGAACTTTTGATCTCTCACTCAAGAGTACAAGTTCTCCAAATATGCATACTCAAAGTCACATATGAAAAATAAAATAACTCTTAAGTAACTAAAATTATTTAATAAAATTAAAACTATTGTAGATATCTAGGGGAGGGTCCAATAGTGTTCCAATAGTTATTATAACACTTGTTGATTTAATGCCCCCAATATTTTTAACAATATTGCACTAATATTTGTGACTTTAAAGTTGTTAGTGTTGATGATTAGTACCCATAATTGAATGAAATGTACTCCATAGATATAAAAAGAAACAAATCATGTATGCCACAAGAGTACACCAATAAAACATGGCTTAGTACACAAGTATCGGTCTCACTTTTTTGGGTGGCCTTTCTGGACACCTTGGCAAAAAATATATTAATGTGGTATCATATTTGATGATGTGGCCCTAAAACCTTAATTATAAGAAGGGAACTTGACAAGTAAGTTTTTTTTGTGATATTGCTATCAGGATTCAACTGTGTAGTTTTTTTAGTCAAACTCATTGACCCATGTTTCATGATTAGTCGTTCACATGAACCCATCTCTCATGAGAATGAATGGAACACTTAGCAATCATTGGATCTAGGTGGTGCTCATAGAGGTGAAACACAAAGATTTCCCAAGAGGTCACCCATCCTAGTACTACTCCAACTTGAGTGCTCTTAACTACGAAGTTTCCTCCATGGTTAAAACCACTCTGCTTGAATCCCATTTGCAAAACCTTCACCAAGTAAGTTTTTGATTAAGGAAAAAATAGGTTTTCAAGGGACCTGAAACCCTTTATAGAGAGAGATTATATCAGAATAAGCATCAAAGAATAGAAATAAATAGACAAGACCAAAATTCTACAAAACATAAATGCTAGCACAAGGAATAGAGAAAGCAATAGAAAGGAGCTCGCACAAGACATGAAACCAATAGAATACCAACAAAATAACACTACATGGCCAAAAACCAAAACAACCCTAAACCAAATTCTTCATCTTCTCAGTAGCCTCCATCTCCAACTGGCCCATGGTGTCCAAACTTGACAAGTAAGTTGCTATAAAAAATTGGGAGTAATTTGAAAATTCCATGTAGAATTTTGAGAAACGTGAAATTAGGGTTCTTAACTAGTGGAACCTATCATCTATGTAAAAGAAAGTCAAGAAATATCAAAACATTTTTATTTACTTATGAATTATCTTATTTATGAAAAGTTATTTTGTTTTGTTATATTCAATTTACTTAAATTTGTTTTATATTTTTAATTTTATTAAAGCTATACTTTCTTTCTTTAATAGTTTTTGTGTTAACACATCACTCCCAACACTCTATTCTTTGATGTCGATGCTATAATTGTACATCTTAATGTAATAACATGGTCATTGCAAAAAAATAAAATTCATCATCACCCAATGCTATATCTAAAATTACAACCTAATACAATGTTAATACCATATTGACATAAATTGGGTAAGTGCCAAATTAGTTTTTGGCCCCATCAAGGCGTTTGGTGCTTGCCATATTTGGCACTAGCCAAATAAGTTTGGTGTTCTAAGCCTTAGGTTTGGCCACACCAAACCTATTTGGCATTTTCTAAATGTTCTACATTGGAGAATATCTTTTCTTTTTCCTCTTTGTCTCCCACTTTGATCAATTTCTTCAAACTCAAGTCAAATGCAATCCGCAAGAAAGAATATATACATAAAAAGTATAGCATTTAAGTATAAGTCACATTTCAACATGTTTTTCCTTTCTTATACTTTAAATTGGATTTCATGTATATATTTGTAAGGTAGAAAATAGGGTCCACTAGAATGCATAAACATACTAGAAAGCTTAGGCCTATCTCCTTACTTATATTGGAAATAATATGATCCTCTAGGCTATAAAAGGCTCAAGCACCGAGGGGATGCAAGGGATTTTATTTACTATTGAGTTAAAATATGACTTTTCAAATGAGTCAAAAACAAAATGAAATTGTTTATGAGATACATCATGTTGCATTTATGACTTATATTGATAAGGGGCATTTCAAGTAAGTTTAGAAACCATTCTAAAGTTGTCATATTGCAAAGTTTAAGTGGGCATACTTAAAAGCATAATGTTTAAGGTATTAGACACAAATATCATAAGGTATTATTATTAAAAGGTTATAATCATTATTAATGGCTCATAAAATTCCAAGAGGAAAGGGCATTGTTGGCATATGACATAATATTAAAAAGATATGAAACTCCTTGAGAAACATATTTTTGAAAAAGAATTTGATTGTGTATTATTCTCGAAGCAATTTGAGTGCCCAGGGCACAACAACACATTAATGTGTATAAGCTATTGATAACCTAATACATACAAGTCTTATGACTATCAAGTGATAATGTGTGTAAATCTTACAAGGTTAAGTACTTCAATCATAAGAGTCAATTGGTGTATTCAAGTGTGCATTAATGTCAAGTGTTCATCTTGGTCTATATTGGCCCTAATGTAAAAATGCAAAGGCTCACAGTAGTTTTTGGTGTGACAAAGCAAGAATTGCTTGGAAGTTGCTAAAGACTAACTAAGAGTGGTTTCACAAGGACAAAGTTTCAGTCTCAAGTGCCAGAGTAATAGTGACAAGGTTTTACAATTAAATTTGGTAACTTTGTTCTTTATCCTTTTGTTTTTTCTTACACAAGTTGAAAAGATGTCTTGGGTTTTAGTTAGCAAGTTGTAGTTTTGTTAAAATGATAATGGACACCATTAAAATATTTGTTTGTTCAACATTTCAAATGCCAAGTATTTTATAGTACTCTTTGTTACCAGTTATACATAAGAAAATGGTGAGAAATGCTATGTGGAGAATAATAGATCACTCACCAAGTTTCTTTGGGTGGGGTATGTACATTTGAGAAAGTAAGTAGGTTCCCAAAGTCTCACCCTCAAACAAATCAGATCAACACAACCCAAAATGGATGTAGGGGTGTTAATGCAAGATCTAAATGAGAGTGGAGGAATTAGGGTTTAGTTTCCTTAAAGAGATGTGAAATGTGTGCGACAGATGAGTAAATACATGAAAGGAATTAATTCTATGACTAAGAAAATGATAACTAACAAGATACAATATCAGATCTAATGCATGAAAATAAATGCTGAATAAAAATGGAAAGAAAGAACTCACCTTGAAATCTAGGAGGGAACAAATGAACTTCAGATCTAGATTTTATTGTCACAAAGTTGTCAGGAACAAAAACTATTTTGGCTCTGGAACTCTGGCACCTGTATCTTCTGAATGTGAAAATTGCAGATTCCTAGGACTATGCCAACTCAAGTCGGCCTAGTCTAAGAAATTTGGCCTTGTCATGGAGACTCCAAATCAAATAAATTATATAAAGGATTAGTCACTGGTTCTATGATTCTAAAAATCCAGATCTAAAACTCTGAAAACCTATTCCTGCACACAAGAAAAAGGGGAAAAGGTTGTGGAAAGGGGCTTGCCTTGGTCAAGACCATGTATAGAAATAAACCTTGAAATGAAATGGAAATTTCATAAGGAAAATATTATAAACAAAGTAGATGTAAGTATTCACCTTGCATGAGAAACCCTCATGGATGGATGGTAGGATCTAATAAACCCATGAAGATGCTTGTATGCTTGCTTGAAATGTGATGTAGAATCAAGGATGTCTTCACAATTGCAATGGATCTACACTTTCCAATCCTAGATCTTGAATTAATGCATTCTTGTAGATCTTCTTGCTAGCTTGAAAATTCCTCTCCTTGGTATAAGAGAGAAACTTGCATCAAGTAGGGAATATTTCCTTTGAATGGATCTTGAAGAGATGGAGACTTGGATATCTTCAATATGATCTTTCCTTAAAATCTTGAATCCAAATCCTCAATTGCACAAATTGAATTGCTTGAATCGCTTTCAATTGATCTTGATTGATAGCACTGTCTTGCATAAGGATAGATTACACAAAGATTAGATTTCACAATAGTCACAAATCTCAAAATGAGTGGCCTTTATGTCCTTTTATATTGATTTCAGGATTCAATATTATTGGGTTGACCACATAACTGAGATTGGGAAATAAAAAACCCCCACATTGGGCCTAGAGCCCACTTAAGGTTAATGCCCAAGGACAAGGCCGACTTGATTTGGCCTTATCCCAAGGCTGACTTAGGTCAGCCTAGTCCTGGTAGGGTTAATTTCAAAGTGAATCTGGGACTTGGGAAGTCTAAAAAGCCTTGAGGAAAGAAACTGATAGATGCGAGAAATCAAGCATAAATACATTTGGGTCTAGATTTCACTAAAATGGGTTCTAATAGGTCCTAAATCCATCATCAATAGGTGCTAACTTTTTAGGACAATACACCAGTGGTTAAGGGTTTTGTTTGTTATCTTAGTCTAAGATTCTTGTCTTCATGTTAACACAGTTTTTCTTCAAAAGCCTAGTTAAGTTTTGTGATTGTAACAAACCTTCTTAAACGTTTGTTTTATTATGTTTAACCTTATTTAGGGTTTGTGGTAGAAAACCATGTGTTTTGAAAACCCTAGTTCGGTTTGTGGTAAACAATTCTATTTTGGGTTAATGTGTGATAAATGTTTTATGTTCTCACAACCTTAGTTTGGGTATCTTAAATGAATGATGCTTTTGCTAAACCCTTCAAAATAGTTTTATGTTTACTATTATGTTATTTTTTAAAGGGTAAACTATGATAATTATATAACTTGGTTCTCATGTGTTGTTGGTTCAAGATGTTTATTCTGCTTCATCCAAAGGTTTCAGTTCATCCTTTACAATTTTACTTTTTTGAAGCAATTATTTTGTTATGGATAGTTTAAATTCAAGTTAAAAGATGTTTATTTGATGATCTTATTTGATAACAAGTGGCAACATATCTTGGTCTCTTTAACTCCAAAGAATAAAATATAGGCATATATGATAAAGTTTGAAGAATGTAAAAAATGTACACTTTTGGATTCCATAAAAACCCTCCACAATACTAATACAACAACAAAATCAATTAAAAATATAGCATCTTGTAATGTACTCTTCTAGTTTAGGGTATTGGGTTTTGATTGTTATGTTTAAATTTAACATTACCTCTATTTTTCAAGCTTGTTGCATAGACCCCATCTTCTCACAAGGGTATATGCACAAAGATGGGGGACCAAAAGGTACCAAACTATTTTTTGGTCCTCCAACAACCATAGTGTGTGCGCACTATGGCTTAGATTGCCCAAGCCTTAGGTTTGGGAAATTCAAAACATAGCGCATGCGCACTATAGCGCCCACACACTATGTAAAAGTTTTTTTAAAAATGAAAACAACAAACCAAAATGCCATTTTCACTTTGATGCCCTCATTTTCAGCTTGGTTTCTCTTCTTGAAAAGTGCATATGCAATTTTTGATGCTATTTTTGCTTGTTGGCTTCATCAAATCGCATAAAAAATGTTTCCATGATGTCAAAAAGCTCACACCAAACAAAGAAGTAAGTAATTTTACAGCCTATGCCTCTTTTTTGTATTGGAATTTAAGTTTAATTTGTGTTTTTAATCGAATTTTGTTGTCAAATTTTCTTTTATTAAAATTTATGTTTAATTAGACTTTTGAAAAAAAAAATATTTCAATTTCTAGGAAGGAATGATTCTTCTCAAGAAAACCCTCTAGTTTATCTAGATTAGTGATTCACTCCTCCCTTCTCAGTAATCTGATCTTAGAATTAACAACAAGGACTTTCGAGGGTCATAACTTTTGACTTGGATGTCCATTTTTGTTGAAATTTGACAGGTGGATTTGTTATGAGAAGTGATTTAGATTTTTGATCGAGCTCATCTCGATAGGTGCCCATTTTGACATTTTTTTTGGAGTTGAAAAGTTTATTTGGGCCTCCAAAATCACCTTTTAGTGTTTTTTTGAGTTTTTAGAAAGTCATTTTTTTAATAAATTCAAAATCATGTTTCCAATTTTGAAGTTTATTTAAAAATTAATTTAATCTTAGTTTTGGGAAGCTTTAGGGAAAATATAGCTTTGTAGGAGTTGTTAAATAAAAATTATCAAAAATGGCAAAAAATGGTTTTTATGAAAAACTACCAAAACAATAATTTTTGGATTGTGGTTAGAATGGGGTTTTTTTCTCTTTGTAATGGCAAAAAAGTTGCAAGAGTAATGTAGAAGAATTGGTATTCTAAAAATCTTCTATGTTTTTTTGTTCTCCTATGTTGTTGTTAATTCTTAAAGGAATCTGGTTACATCATCTGGTATCAGAGAAGGAAGATGGTTGGGAGAGGAAGAGGAAGAGGTTTTCCATAGATAAGAGGTGTCTTATTAAATTTTCAACAAGAAAGGTCTACAAGGATGAGGCATGGTGTGATGTCATTCCAATGGATACATACCATATCTTTCTAGGAAGGTCATGGATGTATGATAGGAAAGTTATTCATGATGGAGGGAAAAACACACACACCTTTTGGAAGGATGGATATAAGATTACTTTTTTGTCTCTTAGAAGGATGATGGAAAGGGTGAGAATATGCTATCTAAAAGAGAACTTGTCAAAGAACTGAAGGTGACAAGGTGTTGTTATGTATTGGTAGTGCAAAGAGGAGAAGAGGAAGACTTATCAATACCACCAAAAGTAGCTGAGATATTGCAAATTTTTTTTGATGTTATTCAAGAAGAACTGTCTGATGGCCTTCCACCAAAGAGGGATATTCAACATCATATTGATCTTATTCTAGAATCCATTCTTCCCAATAAAGGATCTTACATAATGAGTCTAACCCCAACATGTAGAATTAAATAAATAAATGACATAACTCATATGGAAAGGTGTGGTGTGAAAAACCACGAGCCCTTGTGCTATACCAAAATTCTTAACCCCAAAGAAGGATGGTACATGGAGGATGTGCATAAATAATAGATTAATCAATAGGATCATCATCAAGTATCAATTTCTTATACCTCGTCTAGATGACATGATGAATGTTCTTGTAGGAGCGACTTCTTTTACCAAGATTGATCTATGAAATGGATATCATCAGATCTGTATCCGAGAAGGGGATGAATGGAAAATAACTTTCAAAACTAGAGAATCACGAGGCTAATGAATGTTGTGTTGCATCCCTACAATGGTAAGTTTGTAGTAGTTTATTTTGATGATATATTAATTTTGAGTAAATGAAAGAAAAAACATCTGCAACACTTGTGAATCATACTAGGGATGTTGAGGATAGATAAAATCTATGCTAGTTTGAAGAAGTGTAGGTTCATGCAAAAGAGTTTGGCTTTTTTGGGATTTGTCATTTTTGCATATGGTGCCAAAATGGATGCAGAGAAAGTTAGGGCCATACTTGAATGACCTAGTCTATGTAGTATAAAAGAGGTGAGAAGTTTCCATGGGTTGGATACTTTCTATTGAAAGTTCATTCACAATTTTAGTAGCACTGGAGCACCCATAACAGATTGCACTAAAGGTAGAGAATCTTTGTGGACTAAAGAAGCTGAGGAAAGTTTCCAGTATCTAAAGAAGAGGGTCTATGAAGCTCCTATATTAGTATATCATATTTTGATAAAGTATTTGAAGTGGAGTGTGATGCTTCACATGTGGGTGTTGGAGCTATACTTAGTCAAGAAGGTAAGACCATTACCTTTTTTAGTGAAAAGTTGAATGATGTGAGGAAGAATTATTCAACTTATGATATAGAATTCTATGCAATTGTACAAGATTTGAGACATTGGAAACATTACTAGTGTGCAAGGAGTTTGTGTTGTTTATAGTCCATATTTATTTGAAATATCTGAATGCACAAAATAAATTGAATTCTAGACATGCCAAATGGGTCTCTTTTCTCTAAGGTTATACTTTTGTTTTGAACTATAAATCAAGGAAACAAAACCAATTTGCAGATGCCTTAAGTAGGCGTGCAGTATTTCTAACCACCGTGGAAACTGAAGTAATTGGATTTGATGCAATCAAAGACTTGTATGAATCTGAAAGTGATTTTTGGGAAGTTTTGGATCAGCTGAACAATCTAGTACCTAGGCAAATGGAAAATACTCAAGGTGAATATTTTATGCAAGATGACTATTTATTCAAAGGGAAACAATTATGTATTCTTGTTGGCTCCATGAGAGAAAATATCATCAGAGAGTTTCATAGTAGTGGTATGGCTGGAAATTTTGGAAAGGATAAAAGAATAGCCCTGGTAGTAGAAAATACTACTGGCCAAAAATGAAGCTAGACATAACTAGTTATGTGGAAAGGTGTCAGATTTGTCAAGTAGCTAAAGGGAGCTTGCATAATACAAGGTTGCATATACCATTACCAGTACCAATAGAACCGTGGATAGATCTGAGTATGGATTTTGTATTGGGGCTTCCAAACACACAACGAGGTAAAGATTCCATCTTTGTTTTTATTGAAATGTTCTCAAAGATGACTCATTTAATTGTTTACAAGAAAACCAGTGATGCTACAAGGGTGACAAAATTATTATTATTTGATATTGTTAGGTTGCATGGTGTTCACAAACTATCACCCCTGATTAGGAAACCAAGTTCTTAAGTAATTTTTAGAGGACTTTATGGAAGATTATGGGAACAAAGTTATAGTTTAGTAGTGCCTATCATCCCCAAACATATGGAAAAAGAGAGGCGTTCAATCAGAGTTTGGGTAATCTGTTGAGATGCATTGTTGGAGAGAAGACAAAACAATGGGATTTGGTATTACCCTAGGCATAATTTACCTATAATGGTTTAGTGAATAGGTCAATAGGTAAATCACTATTTCAAGTTGTTTATGACAGAAATACTAAGGGTGTTCTATAATTAATACAACTACCACTAGATGATAGAATCAATGATGACGATGAAGTAATTGTAGAACATCTCCACCACTTATGGGAAGAAGTAATGAAGAAGATACATGAAAGTAATGAGGGGTACAAATATACAATAGATGTTGATCACATACTCTAGATATTCAATGGAGGTGACTTAGTTATGGTATACTTGAGACGAGAGTGATTTCCTACTAAAACCTATCACAAGTTGAAGTACAATAAGATTGGTCCTTGCATAATTATAAAGAAAATCAATCATAATGCTTATGAGGTTATCTTACCAAACAATTTATATATTTATCTTGTGTTTAATGTTTTTGATTTATATGCATTCCATGGAGAAGATTATGATGCAAATATTGGACAAGTAGTGGCTTGGAAACATCAAATCTTGAATAAGAACAAGGAAAATATTGCACAAATTCTAGATAAACAATCTACATCCACCCAATAAGGTCAATACAATAGGTATTTGGTATAGTGGGATGGCTTACCAAAAATATATAGCACATGGATATCAGAGTGGGAAGTGATGAAATTAGACCCCATGAAGTTGTAGCAGTTTGAAAATAACAACTTGTAGGAGCTTCATTTTTTTCAACATGGGGAGAATGATGCAAGGACTTCTGAGGGACATAACTTTTGCACCAAATGTCCATTTTTGTTGAAGTTTGATAGGTGGCTTCATTACAAGAATGATTTGGATTGTGGATTGAGCTTAGCTCATTAGCTGGCCATTTTGACATTTTTTTAGGAGCTGAAAAGTTCATTTGGGCCTCCAAAATCATCTTTTCATTTTTTTTTTGAGTTTTTAGAAAGTTTTTTTTTAATAACTTCGAAATCATGTTTCCAATTTTGAAGGTGAGTTGGAAATTCATTTAATCTTAGTTTAGGGAATTTTTGGGGAAAAATTCATCTTTATAAGAGTTGTTTTAAAAATGACACAGGCCAAGGGATGGTGGATCTAATTAAGGATAGTCCAAACCTTGCAACTTCAGAACAACACAGCGGAATAACACAACACCAATTGTTTCAAAACCAATTTTCCATTAACATGCCCAGTTATAAGGCCTTCTGGGTTAGGGCCAACTTCAATCATAAACAATTCTACAAGATCATCAAGAGCCAAGACAACTCCAGCTAGTTCAATTCTGAAAACTATCAACAACTGATGGAAACCCTAAGGCAGATCTCAACTTGAGCTCGCAAGCCTCCAAGCAATCTCCTTGTCTCCAAGTATGCAAACCACTAGCTCTGCTATTACAAACTATCATATAACAATATGATCTGCAAGATCTCATAGGATCTTTTCCATAACTTCGCTAATCTGCTACCCTAAGATCTGCTTTCATGATCTCTTTAAGTCATGCCTAAAAAACTACCCCAAACACCCCTTAAATACTAATCATTAGCCACAAGTCGGCTGGATGAAACCATTAACTCCTAACAAATATTAAATGCAATACAAGTTGGCTCTCAAATAGCATTACAATTAATAAATTTAACATGTCGGCCTGTAACAACAACTACCAATAATAAATGCACCAAGTCAGCCAAAAAAATCACACAGAACTCCAGTCAGTAAACCAGAACTACCGAGCGCCAGAGAAAAAATTGAGCACCATTGAAACAACCGACCAAGCCAAGAAACACCGAGCAACACAAGCATTGCCGAGCACTAGTTCCATTGAGCATAAGAAGTCCCACCGAGTTCCTTCAGTGACCGATCTTCCTTCAATAACTGAGACCATCGGTTAAGGCTGCAACTGAGTAACACTGGCAAAGAAACACACCACCATGCAGATTCACTGAGGACCAAGAATGCCCTTGCATTAGACACCCTAGGTTTGAAAAGATGTTCATATGTGAGAAGAACATCTTCCAGGATTTAACACATAAACCCCGAACTGGTTCTTCACATACAAGTCCTCCACCTATTCACTTTGCATACTCTTCCACTTTAGCTTCCTCTGTCTCTTCAAGTCTTTCCTTGACAACACATAGGTCTTTTCTGCAAACTGATCATTCATTCTCTTAGGATCTACCAACTCAACTGGGCTACCAATACTCAGATTTCTCCTACCGAGTGTTGTATCTAGCAAAGGCATTAGGGAAAAATTTATGTCATCCTTCTCAACAGTAAACACATTCTTCACACAATCATACATAGCTCTGCAATCATATTGCCAAGGTCTACCAAGCAATATATGACAACTATAAATCTCCACAATATCACATAACACAAGATCCTTATACTAGCCAATCTGAACATCAACAAAGCATTGTTCTCTTACTTCTAGAGTATGATCATCTTGCAACCAGCCAATCCTATAAGGATGTGGATGTCTCATTCTATTCATACCAAGTTTCTAAACCATGTCCTTAGCAACAAGGTTATCAGTACTACCACTGTCAACAATAACATAAATTTTTTTACCTCTAGACTTGCACCGAGTCCTACACAAGTTACTCCTTTGACAAGGTTCCTCCTTTGTATCATGCAATGTTCATTGAAGCAACAAGTTCTCAGATTTAGGTTCATTCTCAACATTTTCATTCACCACAGCAGTTCATCGGTCACCAAGCTTCTTCTGTGTACACTCAAAAGAATGGTGTCCTTCTTCACCATAGTTATAGCAAGTACCCTTAAAGATAACTCTACCTGTCTTCTTCTTCAGTTCTACAGGTTTCTGTTCATCTTGTGCAGTCAGCAGTTTATCCTTCACCAAGTGATCAATCTTTTCCTTCCCTCGGGGATTACTATGATGTTTCCTCTTTAACTTATCTTCTACCTTCAGAGAATACTGATAAGCATCTTCAACAGAATCAATCTTCAGCATACCTAGCTCATCTTGAATATTGAATCTCAAACCATTCACATACCGAGCTACCTTTTCATTACCAAGTTCTCTGTGTCCAGACCAAATGGTAAGTTTGTAGAACTCCTCGGTATAATCTTCAACAGTCAGATCCTTCTGTTTCAGATTCTACAACTTCTTAAATAAGTCAAGCTCATAGTCAGCAGGTATGAACTTAGCTTTCAACTTAGTCACCATCAACCTCCTCTGATTGATCTTCATTTCACCTTCATCTTCTCTATCTCTTTATAATTATTTCCACCAAAGAGCAGCATGTCCTTTCAACTTTGTCTATGCTAGCCTCACCCGAAGGGGATCTTCAATTTCTTCCAGCTCAAAGAAATCTTCAAGTTCACAAATCCAATCAATCAAATTCTTGGGCTTTAAAGTACCAGAGAAAGTAGAAACTTTTATTTTGTAACTACTACTTAACTAAGCTCCGAATCTATGAAACTGAGTAGTTCTGTCTTCACCAGATCTATCCCTCTGGTCATCACCACTAGATCTAGTAGGTTCAAAGTCTTCAGCAGCTTCCTCATAACCATCTTTAGTACCAACATTCCGAGGTACACAAACAACAACCCTCATGATCTCAGTGACTGTGTCATTCTTCATCAACTCCATCTCAAATCTGAAATCTGATTTCACCTTCTATGTAATCCTAGATTCCATAGTATCACAGAGGTTTGCAATCACTCAAGGGTCCAATATTCTCGGAGGCATCCTTAAAGATAAGAGAAACCCTCTGCAACAAACCCTACACCGACCACCTTGTGACAATCTCCAAGTTGTATGCAAGTCAGATTAGCCTACCACCTTGCACAAACAACTAGGCCAAGATTCCACAAGTTCAATGCTCTAGATCTACAACTCAAATCATACGATCTCTTTGCCCACAAGATCAGCTTTGCAAGATCAGCCTTACTAGGTCAACCTTCACTCCACAAGATCAACTTGGCTCTGATACCACCTGACACAGACCAAGGGATGGTGGATCCAATTAAGGACAGTCCAAACCTTGCAACTTCAGAACAACACAGCAAAATAACACTACACCAATTGTTTCAAAACCAATTTTCCATTAACATGCCTAGTTGTAAGGCCTTTCAGGTTAGGGCCAATTTCAACCAGAAATAATTCTACAAGATCATCAAGATCCAAGACAACTCCAGCTAGTTCAGTTTTGAAAACTATCAGCAACTGATGGAAACCCTAAGGTAGATCTCAACTTGATCTCGCAAGCCTCCAAGAAATCTCCTTGTCTCCAAGTATGCAAACCACTAGCTCTGCTATTACAAACTATCAGATAACAATCTAATCTACAAGATCTTGTAGGATCTTTTCCACAACTTCGCTAATCTGCTACCCTCGAATCTACTTTCATGATCTCTCTAAGTCATGCCTAAACAACTATCCCAAACACCCCTTAAATACTAATCATCAGCCACAAGTCGGCTGGATGAAACCATTAAATCCTCCTAACAAATATTAAATGCAATACAAGTCGGCTCTCAAATAGCCTTACAATTAATAAATTTAACATGTTGGCCTGTAACAACAACTACCAAAAATAAATGCACCAAGTTGGCCAAACAAATCACACAAAACTCCAGTCGGTAAACTAGAACTACCGAGTGCCAGAGAAACAACCAAGCACCAGTGAAACAACTGACCAAGCCAAGCAACACTGACCAACACAGACATTACCAAACACCAGTTCCACCGAGCACAAGAAGTCCCACCGAGTTCCTTCAGCGACTGAGCTTCCTTCAATAACTGAGACCATCGGTTAAGGCTGCAATTGAGTAACACTGGCCAAGAAACACACCAACATGCAGATTCACCAAGGACCAAGAATACCCTTGCATCAAAAAATTACCAAAAATGGAAAAAATGGTTTTTGTGAAAATCTATCAAAAAAGGTAATTTTTATATTGTGGTTAAAATGGGGTTTTTTTTCTCTTTTTAATGGTATAGTAGTTGGAAGAATAATGAAGAATTGGTATTTTGAAAATCTTCTATGTTTTTTTGTTCTCTTATGTTACTATAAATTCTTAAAGGAATCTAGTTACATTAGGTTAGCATAGGTTGGGTGGATATCAATGCACTAGATACCACCTGAGTATGAAGCATGTTCATTGGAATGGGAAATGGTGGGACATTGGCCAATGTGGTGATTAGTGGTGGCACGTATAAGGGAGAGATGAAGACTTGGACCCTCTTGGTGTGAGGCCCAATGGCCACTCCTCATCCATGGGTAAGCAAGACATATGAGGTTATTGAGAAATTTTTTTGAGCAACTAAAATAGGTGGTAGAGAAGAACTAGGAGAGGGGGCCAAAGCATTAGACATAGGATTAGATGATGCTTACACTCATGCACAAGCTGGTTCTAATATAGATGTGAGACAAACTAAGAAGCTTGCGAGGGTCCAATGACAACTTGATCCATGGGAGAGGTCATCGATGCCATTTTTGGAAAAGAGAATGGATCCATTGATGAATTAGGAAGTGGTGGTGACGTAGGCACTACTAACTCAGTCACACATTTTCTTCCTCTCTTAACCTTGTGGGTGATGGGAGGAACTGAGGGTTCCCTCAAAGGATGAGAGGTCTGGTACCAAGGGAAATGGACCAATTTTGGGAGACCTCTTACCCTTACCATAAATGGAAGGTTGAGGGATGTCTGTGATGATATGGATAGGGAAGGGTAGACAAACCTTGGGTTTTGGTAGCAAGGGTGTCTTTCCTTCATCTGCACTAGGTGCATATTTTGGAACAGGAGGTACCACCATAGGTTGCAAGACTTGAGGAGGATGAGGAGGCTTCCCATGTGGTACATGCTTTTCCTGAGTCGCTAATGAAGAAAAAAATAAGGTCAAAGTACACTAAGCCTCATGGAAGGGATGGATAAGAGGAGTGAGGATAAGTGTAACATATTTAAAGTTTAGTTTCCTAACTTTTTACTTTCGATAAGAAACTAGAATGTTATAGCCTACTAGGGACATAGGGGTCCTTCTAGAGTAGGCAAAAAATGATCAAGATAAAAGCCCCCATAGGACAACAAGGGGCAGTAACTAGTTTTCTAGACTGTGTGAATAGTTCCCTCGTGTGGAAATTTTATATATTCATGCGTGACCGATGGGCCACGTCCCATAGAGCACAACTAGGGGATATCTAGTTTGACCTGAAAGAGGTTCGAATCAGGAAATATGAGAAAGGTCAAGAAGATCACCTTAGATCCTACTTGGACCATTAATGTGGTGAACCCTGAAGGGAGAAGTGACAAACCATCATGCATCCTAATGGTGGTGGAAAAGTCATTATATTTTTCTTGGTTTAGGCTATTAATGAATAGGACCTCCTCATGATAAGGTAAACCCAGCATGAAGGGTCAACCAAGATGCCCTTGGCATAGACATCATTGATTTATGTCAAGAAATAAAGGGGAGAAGCCTCTCTTCTATATGACTCATCGAGAGGGGTAAAGGTGATGTTCATCTTAGGCACCCTTTGAGTAGGTGGAAAAATTGGAGTGATGGTCACCATCCTTATGAAGGGACTACCACTCAAGAAGGGAAAAGTTGGATAAAGGGGCCCCTAGTTCACATAATGATCACCAAAGTGTGGAGAAGGAAAAGTTCGCTAATCTTAAGACTGGTTAAAGTCTCAAGGGATGAACTATCACTTGTGCCACCTCACTTCTACTAGTGCTCTAGGGAGCTAGAGGATCAATACACTATGTATGATAAAGAGGTTTTCATTATTAAGACACTAAATGTAAATAGATTTAAAACAACTAGGATACTAAATGCAAATAAATATTAATAACTAAAAGAGATTAATAGATATAAATATTTCAACTACAGGAAATGAAAATGTAAACTACAAAGACCAAACATAGAAATATGTGAGCTCACTATCCTGTACACCAGTGAGATTTATGGATGAGAACGTAGAAATGGGACAATAACATGGTAAGCATTTTTCCTATATGGCTAGAGTTTAGAAATTGGCTCAAAATTTGATGAAGATAATAAAATAATAAAAATGACAAGAAACTAAGCTAGTTGAAACCAAATATACTAACATAATATAATGAAAAGGGAAACTAAGCTATAAAGAATGAAGAGGGGAAAATATGACACCACAATCAATGTTTGATGAAGTTGATGGTCCACACACACACACATAATTAAAATGTTGGGTGGTTGTTTGGAGACATGCCTTAGTCAGATCACTACTTTGGTGTTTCCACCTCCACAACAACTCATATAGAGATGATAAAATAGTGATAGATAATAGTATTAGAAAGATAGATATATAATAGATATTCTATAAATAGATAAAGAATGTGATATATATGCTATCAAGAACACAAAAAGACACAAAATGAAGAGACTCCCCTCTACGAGATAGTAGCCATTGTATTTCCAATAGAGAACTCAAGAATGTGATGTCAAGCCTCAAGATGAAGTGAAAGAGATGTGAAAAAGAGACAAGTAGAGTGCCAAGATCATGAAGAAGACCAAATGAAGCTAAAAGATGGGCATATAATACAAAAATTTGAATATGAGCATCGATGAGCAGTGGAATCAGGTGTTACAACTGCAAGGTGGTAGTTTGTGACTCTCCAATGACGATTTGCACGTCTATAGATTAGAAAATGAGTGTTTGTTGTGCAAACATTTATGTAGTGCCCACGTGTCTTGTGTCATCCAAGCCGCGTAGCCAAGTTTTGAACAAGTAGTGACAAAATGGGATGAACGAGCACTAATGAGTTACATGAAATTTAATGTCTTAAGCTAAGGTAGGAGCATTGTGCAATGACGATTTACACCAAGATGCAAATTAATGACATTACAGAGAGAATTTTACAAGAAGGTTTCAATTTTTCTTCATCTTCCATTTAATCCAGAATACACTTATCCATTTCTATGTAAAATTATTGACTACCATATTTCCTAAGAAAGCTTACCATTTATTTAGGAAAATTAATCAATTCAAAGATATTTAGAAATTCTGAAAGTTGTAATGGTTATTTTAACAATATATAATTTTTTTTTATTTAATAAAAATTTTAACAATTTATTTGATACTTTTTTTTACCTCTTAATTTAACTATGAAGCTTTAGACTTCTATCACAATTTTATTTTAAATGATTGATGGTACCATCATTTTCCTTTCTTCCTATTGAAACAGACATATCGTTTCGTTCTTCCTACACTTTCCTTTAACTCTCGATCTCAATGTAAAATGGTAGCTGCAGGTTTAATAGGTTGACTCAAATTTAGAAATCTTATATTGAAGCTAATTATTGTTTGAATGTCTTTTACATCGGAAATTGCTTGTTTGTGAAAAACTGAATAGCTTAATGGTCCCGTTTTGTAAGACTGAGGAATCTTTGAAACATCTATTTTGGGAGTGCATCTTCACAAGAATATATTTCTTTGGTATCTCAAAGATCTACACTATTTTTTGACTATCACTCAAGTTAGAAAGAGGCTTAATAATAATATTACATCTGTTATTCTTTATCATATTTAGAAATTCAGATGAATTAGTATTTTACAAATGATTATATTCAGCCAAATCAACATATTTCAAAGAAATTCACTTGAAATGAATAACAAATTATCTTCTAAAGGAGGAGAGAATGTAAAGAAGGATTATAGCAGAGTAGAGTATGGGGCATACAAAATGAACATTTTTTTGTATTCTTACGAGGAAAGGCTAATGTTTGGACAAAGAATGCAGAAAAATTTCAGCTGGGTATGTCAGTTATAGTCAGGAGTCTGCCCTTTGTACTAATTTTGATGCAGTCTAAGCTTATCATGTTTTGTTGGGATTGTCAACGGGTAATTTTTGATTGGTTATTGATTGCCTTGTGCAATCATTCAGTACCTTTAGCTGACATGGTTCCTCTGCCCGGATTTGATTTAAGGCTCATACTTTTCCTAAGTATTTCTCTCTAACTGTCCTCTAAGACTAACCTGTGACAGGTGGTGAATCGGATAATCATGACTGGAATCTAGTAAAGCAATTGTTGCAACATGTTAATTAAAAGTTTATTAAAATTTCATTTAGTTGGTCTATAATCAATTATTCCCAAAAAAAAAAAGCTTGTAATGCTAATAGTGTACTATTATTAGGACATTTTTACATAAGTATTGTATAATTGTGCAATTATTTTGGTTGGAGAAAATATTTAATGGGGCAGTAATAGGGAATATGTTCTGGAAGACACTTTAAAAGTCACAACAATAGCTATAAACAGTTAAGTCACATACAAAGACAAGCAAAAGTACATTGAAATCTTATGTACTATTTAAGAACTTAATATGAATGAAGTTAGCTATAACAATCACTGATACTCTTCCCTAGATATTTCAACATTTTACAATTATTAATCGAACTAATTTTATAATGTACTTACAATCTTGACCAATTAAACTTTTCTCATTTCCTTATTGGTTAATGCCCAATTGTTTTCCTCCTGAGATTAAGAATAAAATCAACAATAGTGTTTGGACTGTGGATTTCATTATAGTATTTGATAAAAATTGATTTATTCAAAAGGTCTGAAGATTATTTGGGACTAAGATTCTTGGTCTCTTAGACTGTTTGATTGTATTGACGACACTAAAATATTTTTTTCATCCCCGTAGACTGCTTGAGCTCATGAACATTCTTAAACTCTTTAAGAACGTCATTAAACTATTTGATCTGATTTTTGAACTATGATTCTTGGTCCTTCAACCTGTATAATCTTGCGGACTTCATAAAAAGCCTTTATCCTTTCATACTCCATTGAAAACGTGTTTCTTGTTCCCAGAAGTACGTCCTTCAAATCTTTTATCCATGAATGATCCTCCATTTGGGTTTCCAACGGTTTGCTTGGATGTTGTATTCCTGGTGGCTTCAAGACCACCCAAAAATTGTGGCTAGGAATTGTTGGTACAAGTGATGGGACCAAACATCATGACCACATCACTTTGTAGATAAATTTTCTGTCCATCCACTCAAGTGTTTGCAGGAAGACAGAATCCTCTTTAAATATCATAGTTGTTCTGTCCTTATCAGCCATACAAAAATTTCCTAGTATAGAAACGTACATGCCATGCTTTACCATACTAAAATAGGAATCTGGGCACCACTCTGCAAGAAATTGGGCAGGATTCTGTGTATCTGACATCTTTGTGTGCGTAGGTAGTGAAAGCATTATAATGTACGTATAAATAACTTCACGAGAAGTAGCGTGGTCCCCTGTCCTTCATACCTTTCATGGTACAGCATAAACCCAGATGCTTCAACATTGTTCAGTGAAGTGCATTGTATTTTGTAGATAAACTTAGAGTTGAAAAGCTAGCGTGCCAAGCGTGGATGTACGAAGAGTGGATGGACTGAGCACAGCAATTGTGGCACTGGCTAAATGGCCGGAAAATATGCATCTAGCCAGTGCCATGCCCATCCCATACATACATACTCTACTGTTACTGTTGTTCACAATATGCTCTGATTTAACTTTTATTTTATTTTTTAAAACATACATGGGGCTACATCTGCTGTCCTTATCATCGTGGTTGGATTAAATTTTTAGCTTATGAAACTATCCAGATTTCCAATCATTCATCCAGACTTAATGGTGAAGGTGGTTGGAATATTAGCTTCTCCTGGCACCTGGTGTTGGCCAACCTCCGCAACCAACCCCATCCCCCCTCCTACTCCCCTCCCCTTCTCTCATTCAACCTGACTCTCCTCTCTCAACCCCCTTTCCCCCTCTTCCCCCTCTCATTTCCTCCTTCCCCACTCTTATTTCCTCCTTTCCCCCTCTTCCTTGCTCCTCCCCCCTCCAACCTTTCTTCTTTCATTATTTTTTCCGCTCTTGTTCTCTTGGTCTTGTTTGTAAGGTCCTTCTCTTTAGTCTTGATTGTTTCATGGTCCTTTGTTGTTTGTGTACTTTGTCTTCTCCCTTAGTCTTTTGGTTCTCGATGTTCTTTGGTTTTAGTCGCTGGTCTCTTGTGTAGGCGTCTTTTTCTTTTGCAATAGTTTGTGCTATTTTTCTTTGTGTTCTTGTGTTCGTTTCTTTATCCTTATATTTCTTTGTTTTCATGTTCATATATATATATAGATATAGATAAAATTGTGATTAGATTTAAGATAGAGGAATTTAAATTTTATTTCTTATTTCCTAAATATATGATGAGCCCAATTCCTAATGATGAAACTAGAATAACTTTTAGTTAAAGATTTATACTCTTGTGTCTTTCAAATCTAATGTGAATAATTTTATTAAGATGCAGATCTATATGAGAGAACAATTTTTAAATAAGTATAATATCTCACTTTTATATGAGAAGGTATGATATGTGTATTTATCACTTGTTGTAACTTGTAATGACACTTATTGATTTCTGTGTTTTTTAAGTTACATTTCCAATCACTATATATATACCATGAGGAGACATGTCTCTACATGAGCAAGGTTCATGTAGGGACATGTCTCTACATGAGACATGCCCATTAACAATTTGTTAATGGTTTAATCCTTATACGAATCGCTGCAGAATATGTATAACCACAAATTTAATAGTAACAGTCATTAGCAACCAATATGAATATTGATCGAGATGTTTGTAATGACGTCGATTATCATATCGACTGATATACATATATGCAATGTTGTTGACATCAGTATTGACTGTGGTAACCACAGTAGATGCGGATATCGACTGTGATTGGTAGATAATGTAATGCATAGACTGTTGATATTCATTGTCGATGATATCTTTCATTTGACTCAACTTATCGACATCATAGTTGAAAAAGAAAAGTATATTTGGTCAATGCTTATCGACATATATTATTATCATTATTTAATAATATGTGATAAATTTTTATTATATATATATATAATAATAATAATAATGTTTCATAACAATAAGATAGAGAAGGATAGATATCAAATGCTTAAGGCCGATATGCCACTTAAGCATTTGATTTCATTGATTGGATTTATCTGACCGAAGCTACAAATCATTAACACTCCCTCTTAGCTAGGGAGGATGAATTCTATCCAAATAAACAATACAATATACTCATGTATTATGAGAGAAGAATATCACCTCAACGTGATATTCGAAGTTATAGTATATCCACAGATATGAAAATGGCATCCACCATAACTAATGTTACCTCACAATATCATCAGGAGTATGGTATGTCCATGAATATCAACCATATGATATTCACCATGTACTCCTATCTTTTCTAGTATATGCACTAGCATCAAGTTTCATGATGCCTACCAAAGAAGATATCTGCTCATGGCATATCCAAGGATGTACACCTCATAACATCCACCATGACATATCTCATTAATATAACTCATTGTAGTTACACACTACTCAATTAATATTACGTAAGAGATATGAACTATCATGACATATCCATTGATATCAACCATATGCTATTCATCATGATAGTAGGTTAAATTATTGTTAAAGTCGTCACTTTACAATAGCAACCACAAGTAAACATCATTGAAAGATCGTCACCTTTCATGATGTTTCCACAAGATCATGTAATAACTCACATGACAAAAAGAATTTATCTTTTAAAAAATATTAGTATAATAGATTTATTGAGACTCAACCTCAATTAGAATTTACATTTTTTACCATACCAAGCTTACCTCTAAAGTGATCCACTTTTATCTTAAAGAGAGGCTTGGTTAGAATATCAGTAGTTTTCTCATCTATACTAATGTATCTTAGTTGTATAACATGCTAGCAGTGGGCCAACGTCCCTCGTAGGGTTTGCGACATGACTTAACCGCCTCCTGTGTCTTTTATAAGTCTAGCAGTTGTATCAGGCATTAACAGGTCGATCTTTTGGTACAATGGCAACCCTAGCTTGTAACAAGTGGTATCAGAGCTTGGTCATAGGTTTGAATCCATGCAGGCCACAACGAGTGACATTGGGAGGGGGATTGTTGGCAGTGAGCCAACGTCCCTTGTGGGGTTTGCAACATGGCTTAACTGCCTCCTGTGTCTTCTATAAGTCTAGTAGTTGTATCGGGCATTAGAAGGTTGATCTTTTGGTGCAACGACAACCCTAGCTTGTAAAATAACATTTCTCTCCACCATGTCTCTAACATAATGGTAGGGGATCTCAATGTGCTTAGACCTATCATGAAATACAGGATTCATAGAAAGCTCTATGCAATTCTAGTTATCACAGTGTATAATTATGGATTCTATGATTTTTCCAAACAACCCTACCAATATTTTTCTCAACCATACTGCTTCTTAGGCCCCCATGGATGTTGCAATGTACTCGTCTTTGATAGAGCTTTGTGCAACCGATGATTGCTTTTTGCTGAACCTAGATAGCATGGAAGATCCCAAATTGAAACAACATCCTAAGGTACTTTTCTGATCAACAACACTTCCAACCCAATTTGAGTCTAAATATCCATGTAGATTTAGATCTACATTGTCATATTATAATCCAAATCCAATAGTCCCACACATATATATATCTTAAGATGTGTTTTGTTGCAACTAAGTTTATTTTTCTAGGTTCACACATAAAATGGCTGAGTGCATTTGCTGCATAACAAATATCTGGTCTGGTGTCCACCAAATACATCAAGGACCCAATTATCTATCAGTAGAGAGTAATATTTGCTAATTCTGATTCTGAAGCTGCCTCTTTTAGCTTATGTAGATTTGTCTCCATGGGTGTAGACATAGGCTTGATGTCCATCATTTTGAACCTAATCAAAATATCAATAGTCTATTTACCTTGATTTAGGATAATAGAATTTTCTTCTTGCCATATTTCTAAGCCAAGGAAGTAGTGTAGGATACCCAAATACTTCATATCAAATTCAGAAACAAGGTCTTGTTTACACTTGGTGATGAGATGATCTTTTCCAATGATTAGTAAATCATCAACATAAAGAATTAGAATTAACATATCACCATTTGTTACTTTGAAGCAGAGGTTAGGATCTGCATCATTCTTGGAGAATCCTAATTTGGAGAGATAATTGTCTATCCTCTCATGCCAGGCTTGAGGGGCCTATTTGAGGTCATATAGAGTCTTCTTCAATAAATATAAACATGAGAAGCACCATTAGAAACACAAATCCTTCTAGTTTTTCTAAGTATACTTCCTCTTCTATGATTCCATTAAGAAAAGTGGTCTTCGCATCCATCTGATGAATTCTCCATCCTTTTGATGTGGCAATAGAAATTAATGCCCCGATGAAAGTTTGAGAAGCAATAGGGGATAATGTATCTTCATAATCAATTCCTTCGATTTATGAGAACCCTCTGGCAACAAATATTGCCTTATGTTTTTCAATGCTTCCACCTGTCGCATGTTTGATTTTGAAGAGCCATTTAGATGAGACAACTGATTTTTCTTTAGGTCTAGGTATAATGTCCCAAACCTCATTCTTTAGAATGGATTGGTATTCTTCAACCATAACATCCTTCCAAAATTGATATTGAAGTGCTTCCTCAATATTAGAAGGTTCTGTGTGCTATAATTGTGTCACACTTCTATGAATCATTACACTCAAGAAAACTCAAGAATGAGGTCTCAAAAATTGATCCATAGCTCTCTAGGTATGGAGTGCAAGGGTTTTTAAGAATGCTCTCAGCTAGAGCTATTAAGCCAATAACCTTGCTAGTAAACCATACAATGGGAGATTCAATGAAGACAAGGGAAAGAATGCCAATATCCCCAAGAATCAAATGAATGCAATGCAATGCAAGCTAATCTATGAGACTAAAAGATGCAAGCTAGTCTATGGAAATGAAAGTACAAGCTATGCTATGAAAAGGAAAGAACAAGTATTACCAAGCCTTCCTAATTAAGCTAGATGAATTAATCTAAAGCATAAAAGAAACTAAGCTAAGTATGAAGCTATGAATGCCATGACAATGAAGCTACTATGTAAGAAATGAAACTAGAGTAGTATGTAGATGCAAAAGCCAAGAATGCTCCAAATCTTCAAAAAGCTCCAAATGTACCTAGAAAACCTACAACATAACATTAGCATAAAAAGTTGGGATCTAGAATGAAGAAGAGAGCTCTCCTTTTATAAGAAATGAGAAAGAATGGACCATGGAGATTAAGAGGCAAAAAATTTAATCAACGGTGGAGCTTAAAAGAGGAGCAATCCATGTGCACAAGTATCCTCCAATAAGAAAATAAGAGTTGACTTTTGTGTCCATATGAGACAAAAAGTGCTTTTCTCTTTTTTATAAAATAAGAATAATGCTTTATTTGTGCAACTTAGAATAAGAGGAAAAGTGGGGGCTTTTTATTTAATAAAAGGGGAGGAAATATTCCTTTTAATCAAATAAAAACTTAGGATAAGATGGTTAGCCCATAGAAAATAATCGAATAAATGATAGAACTAGGATTTGATCAAGAACAAGCAATTGATAATTTTAGCAAAAGTGCTAGCAAGGGGCTAATAGTCTAGGTGACCATTTTTAGGTGATTACATTTTCCCCTCTTTGACTAATGTGTGATCGATTTGGGAATACATTACGTCAAAGAATAGATCAGCCAAGAAGGCAAGAGATAGCCAAGAAGGCAAGCAAAAGCGTTCTGACTCCAAAGAATGAAGGGTAGAAAAATAGCAAATCCTGCATGGTCAGCCTGGTAGCGACAGTACTGAACACTTAGGAAAGAGATAGCCAAGAAGATATGATGTGTTTGCCCCCTCGGGATCGAAAGCAAAATCAGGTAGGGGGAAAGTAGAAGCAAGAGAGACATGATCAAATCACTAGAAATCATAATCGAAGAAAGAGAATAGAATAACCATCAAGCAGTGAAGATATGCCCCACACATGGGACACGGGGCACGAACCTATCGGTCCCTCAACCTGTAAACACCACGGAGAGGGGATTTGATCTTGGGATTTGAAAGTGAATGAAAGACTGGAAGTTGAGAGAGATGGGGATGAAGAGGTGAAGAATGCCCCAGCGAAGATTGAAGGATCAGACCTCAAAAGGTCAGCCAAATGCATGAAAGAAGAAGAAAGGTGAATGCGGATTTCGGTTTTGATCCCGAAATGAAGAGAAAATGATGGGATATGAAAGACAAGAAGTGAAAGACATGATCAGGAAGAAGCAAAAGAGGAGCGCATTTGATTAACAAGTCCACGTAAGATGAAAAGGAGAGCTCTCTCCATATGCAAGATGCAAAACTAACTAACATGAACTTAAGAATGCAAGCTAAATGAAAAGTGGTTTACTTGTAAGGTTACGAAGCCAATAGACATCTAATTATCATCATTGAGCATTATTGGTAGCATCACAAGATCATACAATACACATTAGCATAACTATGTGAATCTGAATATGATCTATGTCAGATAAAAATGTGGAAATCCCACCTAGGCACCAAAGACATGTAGGTCAAGATGACTAGTGCAGTGAGGTTCCCTAAGTGTGATATATCAAGATTATGCTCGCATCAAGACACAAGAAAGTCAAGATGACTATAAGCATGCACTTGCGAAACAGTCAAGGATAATACCTTGTAGATCCCAATGTAAAGTGGAACTAGCATAAATGCTTATGACAAGTAGGACCAACAAAATATATCCACAAGCAGAAAAAGTAATAAAACATGTTCTCATTCCCTCAGTCTTCTAGCTATGCATCATCGAAAATGATCATAGGGGGAGAACACTCAGCAAAGAAATCATCATAGACAACACGTAAAGAAATAAAGTCAAACAAATCTTAGCAAGTCAAGTGCGTGTGTGTAGGTCATAGAGTCAAACTTTGAGTATCGCATCTGCCAGCGAGAAATATTGCATCATCTAGACTGCAGGTAGGACATCTAATAAGTGTTGAGAAACACTCGACACTAGGGTAGTGTTGAAGAACACAGTTGGGGTGTTGAGAAACACTGGTTGAATCAAGTTGCTCAAGAAACCCGAATGTACAAAGATACCCAAGATAAGCTAGAACAACATATGCCCCCTAGACTAAGACAAGAGTCAATTCTAGGCTAGGAGAGGCAAAGTGAGAAGTGGAGCGAAAGGAGCGCCATGCAAGAATGATAGACATAGATGCAGAGGGTCTCAAGCAGCACCTATTTCCATGTTTTCACCACTTGATATATTTTTTTCAGGACTTTTTTAATAATTTTTTTGTATTTTTGCTACCAAGGCGCTTGTTTCCAAGTTTTCACGAAGGCAATTTTTCAAAATTTTCAAATTTTTTTGAATTTTTTGGATTTTTTGGATTTTTTTGGATCTTTTTTAATTTTAAAGATTTTTTCAGCATCATATATGAATTTTTTTTTGGAGTTTTTTTAGGATCAATAAATATGTACAAAGAATGCCCTAGACAGAAACGAGCATCAAGAATCTACTTCCTCTAATGTAGAGAACTGATAGGCCCTAGGCCCAAATGCTGTAGGTATGATGATAGGAGGTCTCAACCAGTTCGACCAATAATAACTAGCCCTAAGCAATGTCTGAGCTAGTGGAGGATCATTAGAATATGATCCACATATGCCATCGTGGATTTCAGCTAGCACTTTTTCTGACTCCTCTATTTCTAGACACTTAAGGAGAGTTCTGTCTAGACCCTTCCTATACAAGTCACCAGAGACAAAGGCAAAGTGTAAGGGATGGTGGGAAGAATGGCGTGGTGGATTTTTAGGAGGAATATGAGGTGGAAGACATGAAAAGATGGTAGGATTGTAAGATTTGTAAGCAGGATAGTGTAATTTATCCACCAGGAACTTGAAGCGAGATTTATGCCTTTTCATTCATAAGATGGATGTCAAAGTAACCAAGGCATTACCAACTTTGTGCTCAGCTTTAGGAATGGGCTGAAGTATAACAGATATGAGATCATGCTTGAAGTAGTGCACCATTTTTTTGTAGAGAATCAACTTGTCATCTTGTATTTGATAATCATTATGTTTGAGTAGATTTTTATTTTTACTTTTCTTAGGTTCAAATATTGCCAAAATGTGGTTTCCGCCATCTGACCATTGCTCTTTTCTTTTGACTTGATGACTGTGATGCTTGATTGCTGATTCAATCTTTTTTGTTGCTAGTTCACTGGTGGAAGAAGTAACAGGTGTTGATGCGAGATGAAATGAAGTGATTGGTTCAATAGCATTTATGTGAGAGGTGTCATCTTTGGTGACAAGAGAAGTTGAGCCGATAGGGTAAGCTCCAAAAGTAGCTAGATCTAGATTCATTAGAGAAGGACCAACGTAGTCAACTAAGGCAATACGGGGAACAAACTCATCAGACCCTGCACAAGACTCATCAACTACATCGGGTGGGTTACGAGAGGTATGAACTACATCAACATCCATATTTGTCATGGAAGAATCTTTTGGAAGAGGCTTAAGATGCCGAGAAGTAGAGATACTCATGTCATTATGTGAGAGGTCACCTCTTTGTAGCAGTCGTGCAATGTTGCAATGTTGTCTATCATAGTTCAATGATTCTTTAGGCACATAGGTTCTAGATATAGAGGCCTCAGCTATATCATCAGTAGATGTACATTCTTCTCCCCAAAGAAGTGAAGTAGAAGGAAGATCATCTCCCATTTGAGCCAAAGTGTGTAGTGGTGACTCATTTGTATCTATGTCTAAATTACTAAGCATGGGAGTATTTCTGGAATAATCAAGGAGGGCATTTGCCGTACTACCCTCATCTTCTCTATAGATCCACTCTTGGACAACTTGTTCTTCTCTTTCTGCTTCTAAAGGAATGGATGAAGAAACAAAAGTATCAAAGACCATCATAGCAGAAGTAGAAGGCTTCATCTGATCAGAAGGTTTCCCATATGACCTAGAAGAAATAGGTATAGAAGCAAAGGAATCTAGCATATATTCACCCATACCAAGGCTCATCATTTTAAGTGTTTTCTCAACAGCAACTAGAGACGTACTAGGATCAACAAAAGGTTCATTATGAGGAACAAATTTTTCAGCAGTAGCAAGAGCATTGATAGCAATAGTATGGTCTCTAGGAATCACAACTTTAATGCCATTGTACAGAAATTTGATGCACTAATGATAAGTGGAAGGAACAACCTACATGTCATGGATCCAAGGATGACCCAAAAGAATGTTATATGTGAGTGGGATGTCCAATACTTGGAAGTTAATATCTTTTGTGACAGGGCCCACTTAGACAGGCAGCGTGACAAGACCTTTGGAAGATCTTTCCACTTCATCGTAAGCTTTTATAGTAATCTTCTTCTTAGAATCCACAAAAAATTCTGACAAACCCAACTATTGTATGACATTGAAAGAAACAATATTTAACCCTGCACCATTGTCTATCAAGACTCAGCGGACACGGGTGTGGTAGACTAGAACTTCAATGTGTAAAGCCAGATTATGAGGGTGAGTAATAGATATGTCATCTTCTGTAGAAAAGGAGAGAGATAGCAGAGATGAAATGTGGTTGACCATAGCCTGAAATCGATCCGGATCAATGTTTTTGGGAACACATGTTGTACATAGAGCCTCATCAAGAATCTCTCTATGCGAAGGGGATAACCAAAGCAACTCAAGGATAGATATCTGGGCTGGTGTCTTTTGCAAATGTTGGACAAGATCATAGCTAGGGGTGGCCAAAGGAGCTGCTTGTTTGGAAGGCAAAGCTTGCTTGGGATCTTGCGCAATTTTAAGGACAATCTTGGCTTGCCCCCTAGTAACAGCATTCAGTTTCTCACTTTGGGAAGATGAACTACCATGTGTTTGCAAGACCAACTTTGGCTTACCATGACTGACTTTATTATCATCTTGAGACCTCAACATTAGAACACTCTCAACGGGCTCTATCATGTTGATCACAGGTGTATCAGAAGTATATGTATAGTTGATCTTAGCATCATGATTCTTCTTATGTGCTTGTGAGGTTTCCCCCTTGTCATGCTTAGGTAGAGGATCTTTGAAAGCTGTGTGATCAAAATTTTTAGTTAAGCCATCAGTGGAGATTGTGTTGTTATCAATGAGGTCTTGAATATCATCCTTAAGCTTAAAACAATTGTCTGTTAGATGTCCCTTGTTGCTGTGATAATGGCAATAATGATCCTCTCTCCACCAATCAAGCCTATTTATCAGATCCTAGTTACCAGGTTTATCAGGAAGTGTAAGATATCCATTTTCAACCAAAGTCTTAAGGATCACATCATAAGGTTCTGCCAACTTGGTATAGACTCACTTTCAAAATGACTTCTTAGGCTTATCTGCATATTGAGGTTTAGGAGCATTGTGAGCATTGGCAGCTTCTTGTTGTTTTGCTGCATAGATAGTGTTGGAGAGATTGAAAGTAGGCTCTTTAGCTTTAGGAGCATCAACAAACCCATCAGTAACAACATACTTGTTCTTATTCGAAGGTTTGTTCTTATCTTTGCCATTGCCTTTAGCACCTTTATTAATAACAATATCCCCTTTTCTTATAGTTACATCCTCAATTCGATATGCACTTTCAACCATGTCATGGAAGGAGGAGAACAGTTGCTTCCTTAGATCATAAAATAGCTCAGGCACAAGTGTGTTGACGAAAATGTCAATCTTTTCTCTTTCAAGTAACGGACGAGGATACCTAGAATACAATGACCTCCAACGTTGTAAGTAAGTTGCAAATGGCTCACCTTGATGTTGTCTTAGATTACCGAGATCTATCATGGTGACAGGTTGTTGGATGTTGTAAGAATAATGCTGGGTAAATCGCTGAGCCAACTCATCAAAAGTCTTAAGAGGTGGTGTCAATTTTGCAAACCATTCCAAAGCTTGGCCTCTTAAGCTTCGAGGGAACAGTCATAGAAGAAATGTGTCTTCATGAAGGAAGTCCATGCTAAGAGCGTAAAAGTGACACACATGGTCATGAGGATCACCATTTCCATCATACTTGTCATATTTGGGAACCTCAATATCCCTAGGAAATGGGGCCATGTATAGACTCCTATCAAAGGGAAGAGCACAAATTGATTCTACAAAAGAGACCTTTGGAGGCTCTCTGTCTATTGCCATTTGGGTAAGGCGTTGAATTTTCTGACACAGTTCTTCCTAAAGGACTTCCAATTCATTTGGTACTCTTTGTTGGACAATTTGTCTGACATCATAGCCGGGAGGAAGCTTGTATCCTCTAGAAGTCATATATTGAAAATATTGATCACCATTATGCTCTTAAAGCTTATGCATCATTCGTTGGGAGACCACATCTTGTTCAAATCTCATAAGATCCTCACTAGAAATCTCACCATCAGCCTTTGCCTCATGTTGAGAGGGAGGAGGTCTAGGAGGTGAAGAAGGCATACCAAAAGTGGGTCTTGGAGGAGATCTTGGTGGCATGTTGTTGCCATTGTTGCCATTAAAAAGAGGTCTATGCTCATAGTTACTAGTCTCGGGTTGCTCATAAGACATTCCTCTATAAGCCATGCACCTAGCAGCATCCATCCTTTGTTGATTGTGTTCTTTGTCTAAGCGCGCTTGGTTATCCTTATGCTCAAAGTGTTCTTGCAAGCGTTGAAATTTTTCTTGTTCAGTCAAAGTGAGTGAGACACCATCTGTGTTTTTGGGGGTCTTGAATGCAGAAAAGAGGAAACCTCCTTTGTACCACGGGGTAGCCTTAGAATCCTCAGATTGGTTAGAACTAGAATTGTTGTTGCTAATGGGCACTCGTGAGCATCTAGTTGGAGAAGGTAACTGTGTATAATTGAATGGAGGATGACTCTCTTGCCCAAATTGAGACTGAGTTGTAACCAACATGAAAAGAGATGTTGGTCGACTAATAGAATGAGACAAAGTTTCTTAGATTTGAGATAAGCAAAGCTAATAAAGATCACTTGTTAAAGTAGAACAATAGAGAGATGGCTCGTCAAAAGTTCTCAAGCACTTACAACAATCAATTGACTAAAGCTGAGCAGCGAGCAAGAAGCTCAAGTAGCAAGTAGCTAGAGAAGTAACCAAGGTGCGACAAGTGATCAAGAGTAGCATTCGTTAAACTCAAATCCAATAATTTTAGCTCATTTGTTTCAGTCTAGAACAAATCTAAGCATGTAGATAACAGACTAGTTTCAGGTAAGAACAAAAAAAGACACTCTACAAAAGGTTAAAGTGCAAGTTTAGCAACTCCAGATTGCAGCAATGACAGGACAACAGAAATGACCCAGGCGATAGTTCTCAGGCAAACAAGGTGATACTCCTAAGACAAAGAGATACTTCACCTTATACCAGGCGACAGACTTCAGGAAAAGCAAGTGATAGACAGCAAGCGTGAACTATCGTGCGATATTTCTCAGTAAGGCGCATGATACTATTGCAGATTTGGGCAATTCTTTGACTAGTGAGCATAAAAATCTCAGTTTTGAAGCATTTTGATCAAGTTCAAAGGTTGGATAGTGCAATTTCTTAGTTTGACAAGTAGTAACACCAGATAAAAGATAGGTTTGCAAATAGTATAGGATCAAACATGTCATAGAACACTTGAAACAAGGGCAAAAACAACCTTGCCAAGACAAGCACTTGTGATATCAAAATGAAAAATTCTATGAGTGCTACCATTTTTTTGAATGTTGAGAACGTTTACACTGGCATAGAAAAATCGAAAACAATTCAAACAATTACTACCTAGAAGGACAAGGCTCATTACTTAACAACGTGGCCCACAACTTGATGCTCCCTTGCCTCACACCAAGTGGTTGCCCACAAGAGATATTGGCGTTGTCATGGAGGTGTCAAAAACACAACCAAAGGAACACATATGGTGAGTGTCTTGGGGTGATCCGGGTAAGTCCACTTGGATCAATCCTTGCACCAAGAAGCTAAGCAGCTAAAATAAGGCGGCCTCTATCTAAAGGTTCATAGTAAGGGCTTCCATTCATAGCACCCCTCTTGCTCCTCATAAAGGACTAGGACCTCGCGGTGTCAAGAGTACCTTAAGCATTCTTGCTCAATGCTTTCCTCATGGTCACAATCCCACAAGTTACTCACATCAAGCGAAGATAAGTACTATGTTAATTGATAATTTTAGCAAAAATGCTAGCAAGGGGCTAATAGTCTAGGTGACCATTTTTAGGTGATTACTTGTTCAGACTTGATAAGTTCACCCATGAGGGAAACATAGTTTGAATATCCTTTTGGTTTCTTTCTTTCTCTAAAGGTATCCTTTGGAGCTGCATAATTATCTACCTCTTCAATCATTTTCCTTGCCCAGAGAGGCCTTTATGATTATCAACATAATCTCTAGGTTCAAGAGTAGAGTTCATAGGCTCATTATTATCTTCTATAAGTATCTCCCTTTGAATCTCAAGGCCAAGATCCTCTTCTACATTTTGAGGAGATTCATTGATGCAGGAGCATCCTGGGTATAAGGGCAATCTTGCATCACCCAAAAATATTTTTGGTTTCTTTTCAATAAGGGCTATCTTGTGCAGAGTTGCTATTTTCAAAAATTTACTATTTTTAGTAAGTTTTTTTGTTTGATCTTAGAATGGTATATTTTCTTCCCTAGAGGTTCAATTTGGTCATATCAGCCTACCAGTAAAGTTTCATTACTAGATCAAGTCTAGTTTTGAAGATATTGGAAAATTTTGGTATTGGTAGCAAGGTACAGAAACTTTGAACTTAGTTTTAAAGGCTTTAGAGGCTCTGAAGGGGGTCAAAACTTTTTCTTAGTAGAACTTATGCATTTAGGTGTTGTAGAGCACTTCCTGCCATTTCTGAAATGGGGTCATAATAGCCAATCGGGTCAATGAGTGATGACTTATGGTCTCCAGAAGTTGTGCTACCTAAAATGGAAGAAAATGAATTTCCTTCAAAATTTATTTTTGAGTTCTGAAAGTTGGAACCAACTCTAATGTAATAAAAATGAAAAATAAATAATTCTAGGGTTGGTTGGCCTCAATGGCTAAAATTCTAGAACCTTCCCGGACGGTGGAAAATTGCCTATATAAGGAAGGCCCATAGTGTTTTCTAGGGAAGTTCTCGATAGTTATTCGAGGCTTTGTCTTATAGAATATTGTAAGAAAAATGCCCTTGTGGATTTTCATATTGTAATTCCACACTTGTGGAGATAATAAGAAGCCCATTTTTTGTTCTTGTAAATTGTTGCTAAGTCTCTATGTTTGTTATGTGTTTGTGGTATTAAGAGGAGCACCCTTCATCAAGTGGTATCAAAGTGGGAGTTCCTAACTATGTAGATAGATCACCGATTGTATGGTAGTTTACACTAGGACCACGGTTTAGGGTTTCAACAATAAGCATAAAAATGCCTCCATGAAGGGAACGTGGCAGAAGAGATAGTGGTGTGCCACCTGAGGTTAGAGTCCTCCAGAGACAAGTGTAAGCATTACAAGAAGAGATTAAAAAATTGATGAATCTTGAAGTAAGAGATGAAAGTGAGGATGAAGCCAAAGATGAAGGAAATTTTGATTAGGAAGGGGAAGGCAAAATTTTGAACCAGGAGGAAGAAAGACTTTTCTGAGCCATTTCCAAGATTGGGAAAAGACCTAAGATTGAGGCTCCTACATTTCAGGAAATCTTAACCAAGAGGAATTGATTGATTGGATCAATTAATTAGAAGAATATTTTGAGCATGCAGATATTGAGGATCTTGATAGGGTCAAGTTTGCAAAGGCTAGACTGAAGGGTCATGCGAAAATCTAGTGACAGGAGATTCAATTAGAGCGAAATAGAAGAGGAAATGAGAAAATCACAAGATGGGTTCGAATGGTAGATAAATTGAAGCAACAATTCATTCTCATTGATTATGAGTATGATCTATTGAATAAAATGCATGGGTTAAAGCAAGCAAGGAGATTTGTTCAGGAGTATACATGGTATTTCTATCGAGTCCTCATTAGAACATGCCATGCGAAAGTTGATAAGGAGAAAGTTGCTCGTTACCTTAATGGGTTGAGGCCAATCATTCAAGAGGAGTTGAATTTGGTCCAAATGAATAATATTGAAGAGGCATACCATTTTTCTCTAAAGGTAGAGGAAAAGTTGAACAAGAAGTTTGAAAACAGACAAAGCGAAAGAGGTCATGGTGGAAGATCGAGTGGACGGTCTTATGGAGGCCAAAATGAAGATAAAAAGAAAGATGAGGCCAATACCAATTAGAATCAGAGGGGAAATAATTTCAATCATTCTCATGATCAAAATAATAGATATCAAAGAGAAAGAGGACAAGGATCAGGAAGAGGAGGCTTTTGTGGAACATGTTTTCACAGTGGAGAAGGTCATAGGGCACATGAATGTCCACAACACCAAGGAAGGACATATAGTACAAGTAAAGGTCAGACTAGAGTTGCACATGTGGATGAGAGATGCCCAATAATCACATTCTGAAGATACTGAAAGAGGAGAAGCCCTAATTAATAGAAGAGTCTTGATGAGTGGTGAGAATGAACCTAAGAAAAGGAGGAGCTTGTTTCACACTAGATGCAAGTGTTAGGATAAATGTTGTGATGTGATTATTGATATTGGAAGTACTGACAATTTGCTTTTAGAAGAGATGGTCACAAAGTTGAAGCTCAAGAGGCAGAAACACCCACGCCCATATCAGATCACCTAGGTGCGGGATGACCACAAGGTCATGGTCAATGAACAATTTCTAGTGAAGTTTAGGATTGGGGGATACCACGATGAGGTACTATGTGATATCATATATATGGATTCATGTCATATGTTGTTGGGTAGGTTGTGGCAATTTGACAGGCATGTTGTACATGATGGTCATGCAAATATCTATTCCCTGACAAAGGATGGAGTGCGACATAAGCTAAAACTGGTGAAGGAAATAGAATAAAAGGTATGTACTAATGAAAGAATAAGTTTTGTTCATGGAAGAAAATTCCTATATGGTATGAGGCATGAGCATATGTTTTTTTCTTTAATTCCAAAAGCTCGTAAAGAGGAAGTAGAATATGCACCTGCAGAAGTTACATATTTGTTGAACGAGTTTTAGGATATTGTATCCGATAATGTGTCTGGTGGATTACCACCAGTAAGGAAGGTCAGTCATCAGATGGATGTGATTCTAGGAGCCAGTTTTCCAAATAAGGCAGCACACAAGATGACCCTAGTAGAAAGTGAAGAGTTGAATAGACAAGTACATGAGTTGTTGCAAAAGGGATTGATTCGAGAGAGTCTAAGTCCATGTGTTGTACCAAAAGTATTAGAACCAAAGAAGAATGGAGAATGGAGGATGTGTGCATATTTCAAGGATATAAACAAGATCACAATCAAGTATAGGTTTCTATTGCCGCAGATGGATGATATTATTGACTGTTTGAGTAGAGCTGTGTATTTCTCAATGATAGATTTGAAGAGTGAATATCATTACATTTGGATCAGAGAAGGAGATGAATCAAATAATTCCTTCAAGAAAAAAGAAAGGGTTGTATGAGTGGTTAGTCATGCCTTTTTGGCTAACCAATGCACCGAGCACTTTCATGTGGCTCATGAATGAGGTTCTCAAAAAATTTCAGGGTAAGTTTGTCATTGTTTCCCTAGATGATATTTTGATTTTTAGCAAGATGTTGGAGGAGCATATAATGCATATTCGTAGGGTGTTTGAGAATTTAAGGGAAGAGAAATTATTGATTAATTTGAAGAAGTACAGTTTTGTGAAGGAGTTAGTGTATCTGGGATTTTTAGTTTCAGTAGAAGGTCTAAAAATGGACCCAGAGAAAGTGAAGGCTATCGTCGAATGGGCTACTGGAAGGAGTGCTACTAAGGTAAGATATTTTCATGGTTTGGATAGATTTTATAGAAAATTTATCAAGAGTTTTAGTAGTATTTGTGGACCCTTGACTAAAACAATGAGAGGGGATAGGAAAGAGTTTAAGTTGACTACTGGGGAAGATTAGAGTTTTAAACTATTGAAAAAACAAGTTATAGAACAACCTATTTTAGCACTTTGAGATTTTAATAAGGTGTTTGAAGTAGACTGTGATGCTAGTGGTACTACAATAGGAGCTATTTTGAGCCAAGAAGGTAAACCTGTTGCTTATTTTAGTAAGAAGTTAAATGATGCCAAGAGAAAATATTTTGTTTATGATCAGGAATTTTATGTTATAGTTCAGGTATTGAAAAATTGGAGACACTTTCTTCTCCCTAAGGAGTTTTTTTTGTATATTGATCATCAAGCTTTGCAATATTTGAATAGTCAAGGAAAGTTGAACCAAAGGCATTTGAAATGGGTTGAGTTTTTGTAGACTTACACATTTTTTTTGAAACATAAAAGTGGAAATTCTAACAAAGTTGTAGATGCACTTATTAGAAGACAAATTTTGCTGACATATATGTAGATTGAGGTGGTTGGGTTCAAGGAACTCAAGAGTTTGTATCGAGAGGATCCTGATTTTGGTGAAGGTTGTAAATCTTGTTGGTGTAGTGCCTAGTATCCCTAAAGCCTTAGACAATTTTGTCTTGTAATTGACTCTAGCCAAGTCAGTATTTTTTTTCTTTGACCTTAGAAGTTCTTGTTGTGTGTGACTAGATGGATTAGTAGTTAGTACTAAATCCAATCTAGTTTAGCTTAGTTTGATTTCAAGTTGTTAGTCCTTAGGATAGGCCTAAAATTGGGAAATGTGGTCTAAATGTGTCCTAGACTTAAGAAAAGTGTGGAAGATGCCTAAAAAGGCTATAGAAAATTTAATTCATCGAGTTACATGGGATGGAGGTCCTAAAATTTAGGCTGTATCATAAATGAAAAAGATGCTCAAAAGTTGTCATGACAACATTAACAACTTTTGCAAATGTTGCATGCAACTCGACAACCTTGGATTCCCTTCATTCTAGGAGTGGGAAATCAATACTAGAGGCCTAAAAACATGGGAGAGGTATCTTAAGATACTATATGGCTCATTTCCCGAGGTATAAGTTTTTGTGTGTAAGCTTTTGAATGTGAATAGAAGAAAGTATTGTGGTTTTCTGAGTACAATTGACTTCTTTGAATGGTGACAGTGTGTTAATGGATTGAAAGGTTTAATATAGTGTTGAATTAATGAATTAGAAGTAGAAATAAGACTTTTTCATTCAGTGAGAAAGTAGTTTAGAATTGATTTGTTAGGATTTTGAAATTGTTTAGGATGTAGAGTGTTTACTGGTCCAATTTAGGTGAGTTTTGCTTTCATGGCTCCCTCATATATTTCAACCATGGGAAACACAAGGGTTTGGAAGAATATGGTAGGGGATCCATTGTACAATGTATATATGAAGGGAAGAATCTTGAAGAACCAGATGGCCATTTTTAAGGTCATGCCCTAGGTGAGACCGGTGTACCCACCTAGGTGTGTGATAGAGAAGGAAGAGTGTGCACATGCAAGGGAAAGAATGGAAGAATAGATAGAGTATGGTTTTAGATAGACCATAAACATATTGATATTTGGTAGTGATATTAGGCATTATCCAATCCTCTAACCTAGATTTCTAGTAAGAAATCAGTAACCAGCTTAAGAATAACCCTATTAGCCCTATTAGCCTTACAATCTAGGAAGCTAATGTACGGAGGTCCTAGAACCCTAAAACCTACAAAATCTATAAGGTATCCCAAAAGGGTATCCAAATGTCAAATTAGTTTTGGAGGTCATTTGGAAGTTTTTAGAAAAAATTGAGAAAAGTACTCTATCTAGGGCTACTAGAAATCACTAGACCTAATAAACCAAAGACAAGCTAGTTTGTGAACTCGATGGAAAAGATCTTTGAAAAATATTAAAATGAGAACAATGGGAGAAAAAAAGCACATTTTGATGAAGAATGGACCCCTTGTAGCACTTGTGACAAGTTGTGGTAAAAGAGCACTTGGAGTCATCGAAGGAGTAGTGAAGCATTGAGACAAAACTAGTGATTGTTGTCCTTCAAGATTAAACACAAGAACACTAAATCTTGATGCGGATTTAGGGTAGTCTTAGGCTTGGATTCTTGAGGCTATTGAGATCATAGAAGAGATATTAGGATCCTAGATAGATTGGAAAAGAGAAGTCCTTGGTAACTTGTGTGAGCACACCTTGGAGCACTTCCATTAGATTGGTATTAGAACCCTTTTGATTTGGCTTGTGGTGAATTTTCAAACCAAAGGAGTCGATAGGAGAATCTACAATGGTGACCAATGCTGAGTTGGTAAAGAAAGTGGAAGATCAAGAAGAGGAGAATATAATACTCTAAGATAGGCTGGCTCATCTAGAACAAAAAGTGGATGAAGTAGATGAGAAGGCCGAAGAAGTGAAAGATAAGATAGATGGAAAGAAATGATGCAGGAGCATCTTGGGTCCTTGGTAATTGTGTGTCACCAATTTTTTTTTGGAGTTTGTCTATGTTGCTTGGTTTCTTCTTTGACTGAGTTGGTCGGTAGTTGGTCGGTTTCCTTTGGTTACCGAGTGTGGTCGGTTATCTCCTAGGTGGTCAGTTGTTTCTTTGGTGCTCGGTGATGCTTGTCTGTTGCTCGGTCATCCTTGCTTACCGAATAGTTTCTTTTTTTTCTATTGAGTCTGACTTGTGCATTTATGTTGGGTTTTAGATTTAATGCTGGAATCAATCATTGGGAAGCATGTCATCCCAAATTTGACCATTACTTCCATTGATTGTGGATCTGAAGGCCAACTTAGTTCGATAGACTCTTGTATAAATGTAGTTGTTTGGTTGTAGTTTGGGAGTGATTTTTTTGGGGGATAGAAGATATTAGAATCAATATTTGTGATAGATCCTTGCATGTTCTAAGGACTTCTGCAATTCATTGTAATATCAGGTCATAACTAGGAAGGCCTTACAGCCCGACATATACGATGCTATTTGATGAAAATTAATGAAAGATCCTGCATTCTCTCTCTCTCACTGTTGTGGGTTATTAATTTCTTCCACATGTTGTTGATCGGGCTGGATCATTAGGGTGTGCCACTGTTTGGCCCCTCATAACCTTGCTCCTGACAGCCATTGTTTGGCCCCTCATAACCTTGCTCCTGTGTTAGGTGCTATCAGAGCAAGGTGAGATCTTTCTCTAGGTCTGTGGATCTAGGTTTGTAGGTTCCTCTTTAGAAGCCCTAGTTGATTGTTGTGGGATAGCAGATTGTGATCTGACCTACAATTGCAAAGGGTTGTCAAGATGGTTCATGGGAGGCGAGATGCAGATCCAAGATTGGCAGATCTACTAAGGCAGATTGCTGCTAGATTAGAAGCTATTGAAATAGCCCAAAGAAGAGGCAGGCATCTTGAAGATGTTAGTGATGGGGAAATTGAGGAAGAACAGGCGAATGCAGAACCTGCACCTATTATGGATCAAGGTGAAGAAAGATTTTTTAAGGCTTTGACAAGTTTGAAGTGTACACCACATTTCAATCCTCCTGAGTATGGTGGAAAGCTAGATTCTAATGAATTGGTGGACTGGATCACCAAGATGGAAAAGTATTTTGAGTATGAAAACTTCTTGAAGACAAGAAAGTGAAGATTGCAAGCACAAAGTTGAAAAGTCATGCATCCTTATGGTAGGAACATCTGCAACTAGATAGGAAGAGGAAAGGCAAAGAAAAAATCAAGGTATGGAATAAAATGGTGAATAAATTGAAAGGAAAGTTCTTACCTTGTGATTATCAGATTAACCTAGTTTGGCAAATGCAAAGTTTAAGGTAGAAAGATAGCTCGGTAAAAGAGTATACAGAGGAATCCTATAGATTAGATATCAGATATGGACATGATGAAGATGATGTGGAAAGAATTGGTAGATACTTGAATGGTTTGAGAGTTTCCATCCAAGAGGAAATTAGTTTGGTCAAGTTGGAGAGCATTGAAGAGGCTTATCAATTTGCATTAAAGGCCGAGGAGAAATTGAAAAAAAGACATGAGAAAAGACAAAGAGGTCAAGGTTGTAGATTCTTTAGAGGAAGAGGTAGATCTAATGGTGAAAATGGTAGATTTGAACTAGAAAAGACAAGTCTAGATAAAGGCAAGACCAAGTGGAAAGGTGAAAGTTCATCTAGACGCAGAGATAGTAACTACCAAGGTGGTCATAGCAGAGGAAGTTTCTCAGGAACTTGTTACAATTGTGGAGAAGAAGGACATAGATCTTTTGAATGTACACATGCTAGTAAGAAGGCTGGTAGCAGTAGAAATGCTTTGGTGCAAGAAGAATCATCGAATGAACTAGAGAAGGAAAATAACTTGATGGTAAGGAGAGCACTATGGAATGAAAACAAAAAGGAAGATCCGGTAACGAAGAGTTTGTTCAAGACTAGATGTAGAGTTTCCGAAAAAGTTTGGAAGGTAATCATTGACAGTGGTAGCTTGGAGAATCTAGTATCTAAGGAGATGGTAAAAAAATTGTAGTTGAAAAGGTTGGAACATCTGAAGCCCTATCAGATTTCATGGATCAAAGATGAGCCTACACTCTTGGTCAGTGAACAATGTTATGTGAATTTGAAGATTGGAAAGTACTATGATAAGGTGTTATGTGATATCATGCCTATGGATTATTGTCATATTTTATTGGGGAGACCTTGGCAATATGATAGACGTGCTATATCTGATGGGAGATTGCATAAGTATACTATTGTGGCTGATGGAAAGAAACAAATCATGTTACCATTGATGGAAGAACCTGTTAGTAATGTTTGCACATCTGTGAAAGTTTGCTTGATGGAAGGGAGAAAATTTGTTAACTCTTTGAAAAAGAATGATGTATGTTTTGCTATGATTCCTAACAAACTGAGTAATAAAACAAAGGATAATATCCCTAAGGAGATTAATAAGTTACTCACCGAGTACAATGATATCATTTCTAATAATGTACCTAATGGTTTTCCACTGAAGAGAAGCATTGATAATTGTATGGATCTAATCCCTAGAGCTAGTTTACCAAATAAGGCACCTCATCGGTTGACACCTACTGAGAATCATGAATTGAACTGACAGATTCAAGGGTTGCTGGAGAAAGGATTGATCAAAAAAATTTTGAGTCCTTGTCTAGTACCTGCTTTATTGGCACCAAAAGAGAATGGAGAATGGAGAATGTGTACTGATTCCAGAGCAATCAAAAAGATAACAGTGAAGTATAGGTTTCCTATACTGAGAATGGATGACATAATGGATAGTTTGACTGGAGCAAAGTATTTCACCAAAATTGATTTGAAAAGTGGGTATCATCAGATTAGAATCAGAGAAGGTGATGAATGGAAGACTTATTTCAAGACAAAAGAAGGTTTGTATGAGTGGTTGGTTATGCCTTTTGGTTTAACTAATGCACCGAATACTTTTATGAGGATGATGAATGAAGTTTTGAAGAAATTCTTGGGTAAGTTTTTGATTGTATATCTTGATGATATTCTGATATTCAGTAAGACTAGAGAAGAACATTTGCTGCATGTTAGACAAGTTTTGCAGAGATTGAAAGAAGAAAAGTTGCTGATAAATCTAAAAAAGTGTTCATTCATGAAAGAAGAGATTTTGTATTTGGGATTTGTGATCTCAGCTGATGGTCTGAAGATGGATCCTGAAAAGGTTGAAGCTATTTTGAATTTGCCTACACCTGTGAATGCTAGTGAGGTAAGATCATTTCATGGAATTTTTTACCGAAAGTTCATAAGGAATTTTAGTTCAATTTGTAATGCTATGACTGAGACTATGAAAGGAGATAAAAGGGAATTCAAGTGGACACATGGCGCTGATAAAAGTTTTGAGACTCTGAAGCAGAAGGTTGCTAAATTACCTATTTTGGTGTTACTTGATTTCAGTAAGGTATTTCAAGTGGAATGTGATGCAAGTGGAAGTGCTATCAGAGCTGTGTTGAGTCAAGAAGGTAAACCTATTGCTTTCTTTAGTGAAAAGTTGAATGATGCTAGAAGGAAATATTCTATGTATGATCAATAATTCTATGCTATTGTTCAAGCACTGAAGAAATGGAGACATTATTTGATACCGAGTGAATTTGTGTTGTATACTGATCATAAGCCTTTACAATATTTGGGTAGTCAGAATAAGTTGAATCAAAGACATATGAAATAGGTTGAGTATTTTCAGAGTTATACATTTGTGATAAAGCATAAGAGTGGAGTCACTAACTAATTGTTGATGCATTGAGTAGAAGAAGATCTTTGATGACCAAGATGAAAATTGAAGTTCTTGGTTTTGATGAGATGAAAGATTCTTATGAGTTTGATCCTGATTTTTTTGAGCCATGGAGAAATTGTAGAGCACCTATTCAAGATCAACAAGATACTAAATGTGATGAATATTTTATTCAGGAAGGTATGTTGTTTAAAGGTATTCAGTTGTGTATACCAAGAGGACAAATGAGAACTAATTTGATAAAGGAGAAACATAGTAGTCATTTGGCTGGACATTTTGATATTGATAAAACATGGAATTTTATTAAGGAGAAGTACTATTGGCCGTAGTTGTATAAAGATGTTTAGAAATTTGTGAAAAGTTGTGGAACTTGTCAAGTTGCAAAAGGAGTAAGTTAGAATACTGGATTGTATGTACCGATTGTTGTACCTGAGAAACCTTGGACTGACATCAGTATGGATTTTGTTCTTGGCTTACCGAAGATAGTAAGAGGTAATGATTCTATATTTATTTTGGTAGATAGATTTTCAAAGATGGCACATTTTATACCTTGTAGGAAGACATCAGATGCAATACATGTAGTAGATCTTTTCTTTAAGGAATTTGTCAGATTGCATGGATTACCAAGGAGTATTATCTTTGACCAAGATAATAAAGTTGTTGGATACTTTTGGAAGACTCTTTGAAAGAAATTTGGCACTGAGTTGAAATATAGTTCTACATTTCACCCACAAACCAATGGACAGACTGAAGTTGTGAATATAAGTTTGGGAAATCTTTTGAGATGTTTAGTTGCAGACATTGTTAGAAATAGGGAATATTGAGAGGGGGGGGGTGAATCAGTAGTCTAAAAATTTTTACTTTTACCCAATTATGGATATAACAGATTATCTTAATGCATGCATAACATAGAAAGCTAAACAACATGCATAGCAATAAAACTAAAGAACTCATAACACATTATTTGTTTTTGAGGAAACCCTGGCCAAGGGAAAACCCCGGTGGGGATGGTACCCACAAAGATCCACTAATCAAAAGTATCCTATTAAGGATGTTGACCCTATTAGGAGTCTATTACATGCATATAGTGTCTCAGTCTTGATTAAGGGACTATAGGCCTTGTTAGAAGCTTCAACCCTGTTAGGAGTTGGTAGTACAAAATGTGATTACTAGATGAGCCCACTGCCCAAACAAGTAATATACAATATTCACTGATTACAAAAATAGGTCAAGGTACATAACCTTATACTTCTTGCATCAATATCTCTTCGCTTCTCTTTCACTTTCGCTATTACATTCACATATTCATTACTGCTATTTTCAATTACATCTTTACATATCTTTATACAAGTTATTAAGATTAATAACTTTCCAGTTGACTATCATACTACAAAATATCTTTATCCAAGGGTTAACATCTAGGATTTCATCTCTTTATATTGCTAATTAATTATTTTGATAAACAAAATAATCCCTTAACTCTTTATGAAATATGTCTTCATATTCTGTCCTGTCGGCTTAACACTATCTTTAGTAAAACTATCATAACTTCTTCCATACATTCCATACTAGCTTTCACTCTAAGGTGAGTCTTAAATAGTCACCATAGTGTCTATGTTCAAGTGTGAAAGCATTGAACTTACTCCAATCAACATCACCAATCAAAACTATCTTCGGGTTCACTGGCAAAAACACACTGTCTCATACTTAGACAATTTTGCATTGCGCTTTGACATACTAGCTCTCTGACCTATACAATCTTCATGTAGATCATATGTTTCCACAATGATAACATCTATGTAACCAACTCAGCCAAATTGCCAACAATCTCCCCCTTTGTCATTGGTGGCAACATATGAGAAAATTGGCTAAGTCTTAGGCTCCAAAATTTCAAAATTGTGGCCATAATACAAAATATGTATATATTATCCTTATGACTTCATGAATCCTCTCTATATACTATAATCCCCCTAATAGTATGTATCCTTATCAATTTTTTGCTATATATCTCTCCCCCTTTGATAACAATGACAATATAAGGTAAGGAGGGTAACAAAACTGTGTTCACAAAAAGGTTATACCTGGATTCAATATTGCAAAGTTGATAGGCTTGCAACACAATCTGCAAAATTAATCTTCATGGCCTCTAACTCTTTCTCCCATGATTTCTTAATTGAGTCTGCCACACTGAGTAGTGCGCACAATCCATAAGATGCAATCTCACATGCTTGGAGATTCTCATAACTAAACTTCTGAAAAGATGTCTTGGCTGAAAGACATTCTTCCAGTTGCCCTTCAATAGTGCTCAAGTTTATAGAAATGTGCTCTCTTAAAAGAGTGAATCTCTTCAACTTCCTGTCCTTGTCATCTTGCAAAACTCTTGTTTCATCATAGATCTTGCAGATTTTCCTCTCAATATCAAATATCTTCACATTGGGGCTTGAAAGAAGGTTTATCTTATTCTAAATTTCTGCTTCATTCATCTTCATCTTCTGAACTTCCTCTGCTACCAAGTTCTTTGATTTTGTACACTAAATGTACAAAGATTTTCCTCTTTCTAAATTCTTTCTCAAGTCCTTTATGCAGATATCAAGGTTATTGATATCATTCCTAATATTTTGACTAATGTCCAAAAGTGTTTTGGCCTCATAAGTTGGTTGACCTTTCATCTTTGCTATATCAGATAAATTTGTAAACTCATTATCAAAAGTGCTCATCACTTTCTTTTCTATTTCCAAAGGGTCATCTTCTGCAATTTGTGTAGATATAATGCCTTGTAACTTCTCAGTAAGCTCCTTCAAGCATCCTTCAAGACTCTTGAATTTCTTGTTCTTTTTGATGATCTTGTTCAAAGATGTGATCAATTCTAGCTGATCATCATCATCTACTTCCTTTCCCAAATTCTCAATCATAGAACCAATTTGAGTTTTCTTGCCAGTCTCAGGTGTAAGACTAATTTCTTCTTGAGTGGGAACAGGTACTTGTTTCTCTGTCACTTTAGGTTCTACAAATCTGGTTTCTGTCTTCTCTTCTCCTCTGATACTATCCTACTCTTCAAAGGCCGAATTGTCAACAATGTTTTCAAGATTATTGAATAAGTTATCATCACTATCCAAGGTGATCCTTGTTCCTTCAACATTCATGGCTTCATCCTCAATATTTATGGCTAGTGAAGAGGGAATGTCCTCTTGTTCTGCTTCTTCTTCTTGATCTTTAGATTCTGCTGCAACTGATGGTTCTCCAACATTCTCTGTCATAACCTTAGTGATTTCTTGCTTTGTTTTTGTGTTAATTTCTTCATATCTGCCTCCCATAATCTGAATAGTTCTCTTCTTGGTTCTCAAATGGGTGTTTAGATCCTTCATGATTAGTTTGAAGTGTTATTCATCTCTCACAACACAATGTTTTCTTAAAATATTTTCTTTAATAGTTATGTCTTCCTCTGATGCTCTCTTCTTTCTATTTACAAGTTTCTTGTACAAGTCATCAGGTATCTTACCCTGAATTGTGTCAAATTTCTTATAAGATAAAATTATATACTTCACCACTGCATTTTCTAGATTCAGTCTTTCTGCATAATTATAGAGATCATTATATTTGTTCATCTTTGTAAAGTCTCCATCTTGAATAATCTTTTCATTAACCTTTTCAATTCTAGGTTTCCAAGTTTTCTTCTTAACAGGAGTGACTTCATCATCTTTGATTTCTATAATTTCTCTTTGAATTGGTGGCACCAATGTCTTCTGCCTCTTACCTAGTCCAGTAGCAATCTCTTTTATTCTTTTCTAGGTGTGGAGGAGGTTGATCTAGTGGATTTTCTTGTTTCTTGATCCTTCTCTATTTCTTCCACTTTCACCTTAACTTGTGTTTCCCCTTGCTGTACTACAATTGATGATAAAGGTGGCATAGACAAAAATTATTTTTGTCCAATTTCTCTAATTGTTGCTGCTATTTTCTTGGCTACCAAGAACTCATGTTCAATCATCCCTATATCTTTTAGAATTTTCTTGATTGTACTCTCAACTCTTTTCTTTGACTGTTTCTCTTCAAGGATGGTCTTTGCGGAGTTGAAGTTCTTCTCAAAGGTTCCAAACCTGTTACCATGAATATCCATCTTGCACTTAAGTAATCTATTCACATATTGCAGTTTGACCATCATTCCAATCATTTCCAATGGTGTAAGGAAATCTTCTCAATAAATGAAAAAACATATAAGTGATTAAAGATGAGAATCTAAACTGTGAATACTTAGTCTTCTTTATCTTTTCCAAATTCTCAAACAACTAAATTCTCAAAACCTCACACATGTCAACTTGTACTTTATCAACACACATCAAATAAGCCGCATGTATCATTCTAGCTGCCATGTCATCCTCTCTTGAGTTAGCACAAAACTTAGTTGTTAGGATCTTACATAAGGATCTGACATCATCTTGCTGTATCTTGCTAATTACTATTCCTCTGCCATTGTAGGATGAATTTGTGTTGTCTATGACTATTTTCCTCATGTTTTTCTCATTCAAAGGAATGGCTCTAGTTTTAGATAGTGTAGTTATCTCATGAATTAAGTCAGCTGTGATATCTATCACTCTGTCATCTAACCAAAACTTTCCATTGTGAATTCTGCTTAGGATTATCTTGGTACATTCTTCATTGTCAAATTCATATTGTAAAGCATACTTAATGATCTCATTATCTTTCAAATAATCAAACCCTACTTTCAATGACATGTCCTGATTATAGATTTTCTGATATTCCTTAGTGAAATCACTATCATTGATAGTCTCTAGTTTACATCCTAGATAACTTCTAACATTTTCTAGATGTAAAACTCTGTCTGGTACGGATGATAAAGCTAACCAAGGATCATCTTCCAAGGGTTCTACTGGTTCCCTTTTCATCTTAGGTCTATTCTTATCTTTGACATTGTGAATCAAAGAAACATCCATGATTTCCTCTAATTCCTTAACTGATTTAAAGATCTGCCAAGTAAAATACCCTGATTCCACGATTTAGGGCTTGCGTAGATTTGACACAAACAATTCTTCACCAAATCCTTGCAAAACACTTCCAATCACTACTCTTTGATCTCCATAACACTTGCATTCACTTCAATGATCAAATAATACCATTCATGACCTTTTTCATTTCAATCGTACATCGATCTAACATCGCATTCAATTCTTTTGCTGCTTCTTTCCAAAAAGTTGATTATGTTAACTTGCAAAACTTAAAACTTCTTGTGATCTCACAAAACATAATATTTCTCTTTGCGCTCCTAACCATAACATTAGAACATCATATAATACCTTGCATTTACTGCACAAGACTCAATTCATCATATCTCAATTTCTACACTAATCTAAGTTCCTATTTTACTGTAATTTTCATGAATTAAGTACTTTGAGATGGGTCATGTAAAGATTCATTCTTACCATTTAATACTTCACCTTTCTAACTTCCTTTAGTGCTGAATATGTCTCCTTGATCTGTGCTTTTAACAAACTTCACTTCATATGAATTACTACAACATCCTTTCTGACTGTTGCTTGCATCTTCATTTCTTCTTGCATGACTTCTAGAGTTAGGATTGGTATGAAAAAATCTATTGTTCATTCTACAAAACCTTGTTGTATGTCCAATATTGTTACATATCTGACAAACTATTCCATTGTTTCCATATCTTGGTCTAGGCTGGCTGATCTGTGATCTGCAATTTCTAGCAATGTGTCCAACCTTGTTGCATCTATAACATACTACTCCATTTCTTCTATTCATATCTTCAGTAGGTTTCTTATCTGCATGGTTAGTATTTCTAAACATTCTACTACTATTGTTATTCTCAACAAATTTAGGTTTTTTCCATTCAATAGCTCTATGTCCAAAACCATGACAATTATAACAATAACCATTAAAAGGTTTAAATTTCTTACCTGTGCAATGTCTCTTCATATGACCAACAGTATTACAAGAAAAACATCTTCCTTTGAATTCCCTTTGCATACCTTTAGGTGATTCCTCTTGCTTAGGTGGTTCTTATTCCTTAGGTGTATCTTCAGATTTGTTAATCTCATTAGACTTCTTCTCATCTATGCTTTCAGATATTTTTAGATCTGGTTCCTTGCTTTCTTCATTTGCTTTAAAAGTGTTGAATCCAAGACTAGTTTTATCATAGAATGGTTCTTCATAAGATATTTGTTCATCAATCTTCTCATTAGTTGAATATAGTCTTTCAAGTTTCTACTTGGATTGAGTCAGTTCTCCTTTCACAATTGTATTGTATTTCTCAAGTTCAGCATACTACAAATTGACTTTCTCAAGTTCAGATGTTACTTTACCAAGTTTAGATTTTAGCCCTTCATTTTCAAGCTTAAGATTTTCATTTTCAGATTTCAAATTTGCTTCATTCTTGCCATTTCCATCTTTCAAACTTAGCTTCAGATTTGCTATCTTCAGTTCATGTTTAAGGATCTCATTTTATTTTTCTAAGTTGTCATCACAATCTTCAATGTGAATTTTGGATTCCTTTTCAGACTTTAGATCTTCCAATTTTTTTTTCAGTTTCTCAATGAGGTTCTTTGCGTCATCATATTTTCCTTTTAGAGTATCTCTTTCTTTAGTAAGCATATCAATCTATTTAAGAGCTTCTTCAAGATTCTTCTGTAGCTAATCCATATCAATAGAGATCTTACTCAAGCTGCTAGGCTTTCCTTGAATGATTCTTTTCCGAGTAACTAAGCTCTTATACCAATTGTTAGAAAAAGGGAATACTGAGAGGGGGGGGGGGGGGGTGATTCAATATTCTACAAACTTTTAATTTTTCCCAATTATGGATATAATAGATTATCTTAACGCATGCATAAGATAGAAAGCTAAACAACATGCATAGAAATAAAACTAAAGAACTCATAACACATTATTTGTTTTCGAGGAAACCATGGCCAAGGGAAAACCCCGGTGGGGATGGTACCCACAAAGATCCACTAATCAAAAGTATCTTGTTAAGGATGTTGACCCTATTAGGTGTCTATTACATGCATATAGTGTCTTAGTCTTGATTAAGGGACTATAGGCCTTGTTAGAAACCTCAACCCTGTTAGGAGTTGGTAGTACAAAATGTGATTACCAGATGAGCCCACTGCTCAAACAAGTAATATACAATATTCACTGATTACAAAAATAGGTCAAGGTACATAACCTTATACTACTTGCATCAATATCTCTTCGTTTCTCTTTCACTTTCGCTATTACATTCACATATTCATTACTGCTATTTTCAATTACATCTTTACATATCTTTATACAAGTTATTAAGATTAATTACTTTCCAGTCGGCTATCATACTTAAAAATATCTTTATCCAAGGGTTAACATCTAGGATGTTATACCTTTATATTTTTAAGTCATTATTTTGATAAACAAAATAATCCTTTAACTCTTTATCAAATCTGTCTTCATATTATGTCTTGTTGGCTTAACATTGTCTTTAGTAAAACAGTCATAACTTCTTCTGTACATGCCATACTGACTTGTGCTCTGAGGTAAGTCTTCAATAGTCACCATAGTGTCTATGTTCAAGTGCACAAGCATTGATTACTCCAATCAACATCACCAATCAAAATTGTCTTTGGGTTCACTGGCAAAAACACACTGTCTCATACTTAGACAATTTTGCATTGTGCTCTGACATACTAGCTCTCTAACCTATGTGATCTTCATGTAGATCATATGTTTCCATAATGGAAACATCTATGTAACCAACTTAGCCAAATTGCCAACAGACACACCTAGTAATTGGGATTTTGTGTTGGCACAAGAAGAGTTTGCATACAATAATTCAGTGAATAGGAGTACTGGGAAAACACCATTTGAGATTGTGAATGGCATACAGCCAAGAGGTATATCTGATTTGAGAGACATTGATGATGAAAGTAAGAGAAGTGCTGAAGGAGTAAAATTTGCTGAGTACATGAAGACATTGGATGAAGATGTGAAGCTGAAGCTGGAAGAGAGTAATCAGAAGTACAAAGATAGAGCTAATAGATCAAGGAGACACAAAATTTTTGATGTTGGTGATGAAGTGATGGTTCATTTGAAGAAAGGTTAGTTTCCTATTGGAACATATGGGAAGCTAAAAATGAAGAATTTTGGGCCTTGCAAGATTTTGAGGAAATTTGACAGTGGAAATGCATATGAAATTGAGTTACCTGATGATATGGATATATCACTGATTTTCAACGTTGGCGATTTGTATGAGTGTCATGAACCTGATGAAGAAGTGATAGTACTGATAGAGTATCCTAAGAAGCAAAATGAAGAAGTTGAGTAGATCCTAAAGCAAAGAGTTGGCAAAAGTACAAGAGGAAAACAATATATGGAATATCTAGTAAAATGGAAGAATAGATCGATGGAAGAAAGTTCATGGATTTCACAGTCTGAGTTGGATGTAGCTCGGATCATACCTACCAAAAAATTTAGAGAATCATTTCAAAATAACCCCAAGTGTCTGATGCAGGAGCATCTTGGATCCTTGTCAATCCTGTGTCACCAAAAACATTTTGGAGTTTGTTTGTGTTGCTCAGTTTCTTCTTTGACTGAGTTGGTCAGTTTCCTTTGGTTACTGAGTGTGGTCAATTATCTCCTAGGTGGTCGATTGTTTCTCTAGCGCTCGATGATGCTTGTCTATTGCTCGGTGATCCTTTCTTACCGAGTAGTTTCTTTTTGTTTCTGTTGAGGCTGACTTGTGCATTTATGTTGGGTCATGGATGTAATGCTAGAATCAATCATTAGGAAGTGTGTGGTCCCAGATTTGATCGTTACTTTCATTGATTATGGATCTGAAGCCCGACTCAGTTTGATATACTCTTGTATAAATGTAGTTGTTTGGCTATAGTTTGGGAGCGATGTTTTTTTGGGATAGAAGATAGAAGATATTAGAATCAAGATTTGTGACAGATCCTCACATGTTTTGATGACTTCTACAATTCATTGTAATATCAGGCCATAACTGGGAAGGCCTTATAGCCTGACATATATGATGCTATTTGATGAAAATTAATGAAAGATCCTACATTCTCTCTGATGCAGGAGCATCCTGGGTGTAAGAGAAATCTTGCATCACCCAAAAATATTTATGTTTTTATATTCAATAAGGGCTATCTTATGCGGAGCTACTATTTATGGAAACTTTCTATTTTTAGTAAGTTGGTCATAAGATCTTAGAATGTTTTGACTTTACATGTGGAGGTTGATCTCAGTCATATCAGCCTGCCAGTAAAGTTTCATGGCTATATCAGGTCTAGTTTTGAAGATATTGAAGATTTTCGGTATTGGCAGTAGGGTACAGAAACTTTGAACTCAGTTTTGAAGGCTTTAGAGATCTTGGATGAGGTTTAAAATTTGGGTGATAGGTGCTTGTGTGAGTCAAGCCTATAGAGCGCTTCATGGCCTTTCTGAAATGGGGTTATAATAGTCAATCGGGTCAACTGGTGATGACTTATGGTCTCTGAAAGTTGGGTCACCTGAAATGGCAGAAAATAATTTTCCTTCAAAATTTATGTTCAGGTTTCAAAAGTTATTTTGAGCCGAATTTGATGAAATAAATTGAAAAATAAAATAATTCTAAGTTTGGTCGGCCCTAAGGGCTAAATTTCTGGAACCTTCTCGGGCGGTGGAAAATGCCTATATAAAGAAGGCCTATAGTGTTGTCTAGGGTAGTTTTGGGTAGTAGATCTGGGTATTGATTTGAGGCTTTGTCCTATAGAATATTGTAAGGGAATGCCCATGTGGCTTTGCATATTGTAATTCTAAAAGTTTGTAATTCCACATTTGCGGAGATAATAAGAAGCCACTTTTCTATTCTTGCATATTGTTGTTGTTTCTCTATTTCTATTATGTGTTTGTGGTATTAAGGGGAGCACCCTTCATCACTCTCTCTCTCACTATTGTGTGTTGTTGTTAATTTCTTCGACATGTTGTTGAGCAGGCTGGATCATTAGGGTGTGCCATTATTTGGCCCCTCATGATCCTGCTCCCACATCAAGAAAAAAGAGACACTTTTGGAGGCTGAGGTCCCTGAACCAGACCCAATCCTAGCTAAAGAACAATTCTTGAAGATATTGAAGGCCTTGGGTGGAAAGGCACTAGAAGGTATTTCAATTTTCAATGAAAAGATGGAACGAGAGATAGTCCTAGATTGGATTGAAGGACTAGAAAACCATTTTGAGTGTGATGGTATCATAGAAGCTCAAAAGGTTAAAGTGGCTAAGGCTAGATTGAAAGGCCCTACACTCACTTGGTGGAAATTTATCTGAGATGAGAGAGAGAAAGAAGGAAATAAACCTATTGCTACATGGAAGGAAATGGTAGCTAAAATCAAAGATGCTTATGTGCCAGAGAATAATGAAATCCAATTGCATAAAAGAAGACAAAGTGTTAGACAAAAATACTTGTTAGAATAACTGAGAGGGGGGTGAATCAGTTATCCATAGTCCCAAATCAAAATGTATAATTCAAAAAAAATTTACTCAAACTTCTGCAGCTCAGTAACATAAAATACTATACTATCTCTGCTTTTACCGATTACCAGTCAATAACATATAATGATTACCGATCAAATACAACATGCAATATGTAAAGTATGATAACAAACAATCACCACAATGAACACATAAGACAAAATATTTAACATGGAAACCCTGTGAAGGGAAAAACCACCTGAGACTGGCAACCCAAAATTGTTCACTCCTATGAAGTGAGGTCGGTGAAGACCCAACCTTGTTAAAGGTTAAAAACACACTATGAGGTGTGACCTTGTTAGAGGATTTTAGACCAACCATTATCATCCAACCAACATTCACTATGGGGTGGAGAGGATAACAATGTTCATTCTATGAATGATACATATAAGACTTTCAAGTCCACTCGGTTAAGAGATTTATCTGTTTCCAATGGTTAAAATGTAACATTAGGTGATCTGATTACAATACAACTTCAATTGTGGATTATCAGATCTATGTTAAGTTCATTCAAATCCTCTGATCAATATATTAATTCTATATCAATAATAATCAATGACTTACTGTCACTCAGTAATAGCTTTCTGACGCTCGGTAAACTCTGCAGTTTGGTTCTCCTTGACTAGTTTGATCAAGCATACATGAAGCTTGTTCATGTGATAATTCTACAATCTCCATCTTCTGGCATGAGTTTCATAATGAAACCCCAGTCTCTTAAATAGACAAGTAAACCATTTTCTTCTCCTCCATAAGATTTTGCCACTTATTCTCCTTTGTCCATTTTTCCACTTAAACCTTTCTCGGCTGATGTGTCAGTAACACATTTTAATTCCATCCTTTAGATCTTCCTTGAATTATGCTAGCCGTTGATCTTCATAACAAACATTATCACCATGTTTGATTTCAAGATACTTTCCAGCTCATCAATCCTTATCAGCTAAAATAATCATTTAGTTCCTTTCTCCTACTTGGTTAACAAAGAAATGTGTCGGTGAACACAAGCTTAGTTTATACTGTGCTCGGTATACACTACACTACTCGGTGTATACTGTGATGCTTCATCAACCGACCACGCTGCCTTGTATCTTTCAGCTCTTTTCCTCATCATAGATGAATGAAACATAATCAAGTCAATAACATAGGGTCATAGACTCACCAACAAGTTACCCAATGTATTCTTTATCCTCATGTGTCATATACATCTTCCTCATCTAGATATTTCTATTCTTAATCTCTTTTACTCCTTTTCTACAGATGTTTAGGTATTGTAACTTACAAGATAAGTGTTTTCAAACTAGTTGACATCAATGACAACATATTACTGATTTAATCATTTTACATATCTAATCAACAACTCAGTGATCTCTAATCATAGATCTTCAATTAGGTTCTAAATCAGTTGTAGTTCATCAATCTCTCCCTTTGGCATTGATGGAAACTCAAGTAATATGAAATATACCATACACATACCAAACATGTATTCTATAACTCTGTGAACAAATGTTGTACAATCTCTCCCTAGCTTAATATGTTTAATCACTACATTACTCAACAACATTACCAATGCAGCTTTGACATTCTACATATATGATTTTTTCATCTCTTAGATTCCTTCTTTTGTTCTCAATAACTGATCTTCAGTGCTCTCCCTTTCTTTTAGTTTGTCTCTCCCTTAGATAGATGTTCTCATTGGTGCATATTGTTTCATATTGTTTATCTCTCCCTTTGACAATAATGCCAAAGAAAGAAATAAATATACAACTTTGTAGTATCCATGTAACTCTCTATTGTTCAGTGCATTCTTTGTATCTTAGTATATTGATATGCCAATCTATTCCAGTTCTCCAAACTTTTCACAACCTTAGACATGATCCAAAGTGTGAACTATGCTGCATCAAGCATGTATGATCTTCTGATAAGATTAGGCTGATCCAACATCCAGATCACATTAGTGACTAGTAGATAGGGGACAGACCCTAAGTCTAGTCCTCAAGTATATTCAGATGTATCCTTCGGTAGAGGCTTTGTAAATATGTCTGTAAGTTGTTCTTTAGATGTAAAAAATTCTAGCTTAACTTTCTTCTTCTGTACTTGTTCTCTTAAGTAGTGATACTTAATAGATATATGCTTTGTTTTAGAGTGCATCACTGGATTCTTTGAAATGTTTATTGCACTTGTGTTGTCATAATATATAATCATCGGCTCAGTGATTACCTCATTCATACCTTCCAACACTTGCTTAATATATGCAATATTTGAATAGTTTGTAGCAGCAGCAACATACTCTACTTTGGCTGTAGACTGAGAAATGCAAGCTTGCTTCTTACTTGTCCATGTAACAAGTCTTTCACCAAAAAAAAATGCTCCTTCGGTGGTACTTTTTCTATCATCCACATTTCTAGCCCAATCAATGTTGGTATAGACTTTGAGTTCAAATTTTCCTTCCTTAGGATACCATAATCCATAATCTTCTATTTTCTTTAGGTATCTTAAGATTCTCTTTGTAGCAACCATGTGTAACTCTCTAGGATTTGCAAAAAATCTTGCAACAATTCCCACAACATGTGCTATGTCTGGTCTACTATGCACTACATACATTAATTTACCAATCATAGATCAGTACAGTGTCTGGTTCACCTCTGTAGTTTCATCTTCCTTAGTCAGTTTACATCTAGTAGCCATTGGTGTTCCCACAGGTTTAACATCTTCCATGCCAAGTGTCTTTAATACTTCTTTGATATATTTGGATTGTGTGATGAATATACCATCATTCTGCTGAATCACTTGTAATCCTAGAAAGAACTTAATCTCTCCAAACATAGACATTTCAAATTCACTTCTCATTTCATCAAAAAATGACTTATAGATTTGATCCTGTCCTCTAAATATTATGTCATCCACAAATATTTCAGCAATAAGAATAGTATCATCAGTATCTCCTTTCATATACAAATTGTTGTTCTCACTTGTTCTAACAAATCCAATACTTAAAAAATAAGTATGCAGCCTCTCATACTAGGTTCTCGGTGCTTGCTTCAAACCATATAAAGCTTTATGTAATCTACATACCATATCTTTGTTTTCTGGATTCACAAACCTTTCAGGTTGTTCTATGTAGACTTCTTCTTCAAGTATCCCATTCAAAAATGCTAACTTGACATCCATTTGGTAAACTTTGAACTTTTTGTGTGCAACATAGGCAAGTAACATTCTGACTCCTTCCAATCTAGCAATAGGTGCAAATGTTTCACCATAATCAATTCCTTCCTCATGTGCATATCCCTTGCATACTAGCCTATCTTTGTTCCTTGTTACCTCTCCATTCTCATTTTGCTTGTTTTTGAATATCCACTTAGTACCGATAACATTCTTGTCCTTAGGTCTGGGTACTAAACTCTAGGTTTTGTTCTTCTCTATTTGTTCTATTTCCTCTTTCTTTTCATTAACCCATTCATCATTTTATAATGCAACTTTTACATTCTTCAATTCATATTCACAAACTAGACATGTACCTTGTCTTGTCTTACTCCTTGTTTGCATACTAGCTTGTCTGTCTCCAATGATTTGTGTCTCAAGATGATGTCTTCTGACAAATCTTGCCAGTATTTGATCTCTTCTTTCTTGTTCATCCTGTGTAGGTTCATTTTCTTGCTCGGTAGGTCCTTCCTACTCATTAGTTTCTCTTTCCTATTCCTCGGTATTATTTTCCTACTGACCAGTTGTCACAGTCTACGGCTTTGGTAGATACCTAGGTTGTTCAATGTAAGTGAATCTACCATAGTCTTTTGGTTCCTTTATGCTTTCCTCTATATTCTTATCATCAAACTCATCAACTCAAACATTATTACTTTCAATCATTTTATTAGTTACTCTGTTCAGACACTTGTATGCTTTACTTTTACTAGAATATCTTAGAAATATCCCTTCATCACCTTTTGAGTCAAAATCTCTATTTCTTTCATCTTTCAGAATAAAACATTTTCTTCCAAAAATCCTGAAATAACTTATAGTGGGTTTGTGTCCAAACCATAACTCATAGGGTGTCTTGTTAGTGTCCTTCTTCAGTTGTACTCGGTTTAGCACATAAACATAAGTGATAACAACTTCTCTCTAGTATGTCTAAGCAACATTCTTTTCTATCATTATTGTCCTTGCACAGTCAACAATTGACCTATTCCTCCTTTTAGAAATATCATTTTGTTGTGGTGTCCTCAGTGCAGAGACCTATCTTTTAATACCATGCTCATTACAAAAATTAGTAAATTCATCAGAGATAAATTCACCTCCTCTATAAGATCTTAAGCATTTCAATTCTTTACCAATCTCTTTTTCTACTTTTGCTTTATACCACTTGAACATCTTGAATGCCTCGGATTTTTCTTTCAAGAAAATGATAGTCATCAACCTAGTATAATCATTAACAAAAAGAATAAAATATCTATCTCCATAGTAACTTTGAGTTCTCATAGGACCACATAGGTCGGTATGCACTAAATCAAGTATTTTCTTTGTTGAATAATCTTTTTTTTTGAAACTAGATTTAGTCATTTTACCTTTCTGACATTCATGACACATAACATGATCAGGCTTTGACAAGTTAGGCAAACCTCTAACTCTTTTCTTTTTATTGGTCTTAATCATGCTATCAAAATTCAAATGACATAACCTTTTATGCCACAACCATGCATCTTCATCTTTCATCATTAAACAAGAAGATTGATCATTAAAACAGATTACCTATGGATTGTATACCAGTTCCAACAAGTCTTCCTCCATCATCAAATATCTTCACCTTTTTGCTCTCAAAAGAAACTCAGTGGCTTGAATTGTTCATCTGTTCCACACTTAGCAAATTATAGTTTAATCCTTTTACCCAATAAGCATTTTCACATTTGAATCTATCATTTATCATCAGGGATCCTGTTAGTGATTTTTCTTGCTGAATCCTATTACAAGCCTTAAATGCTTCAATTGAAATATGTGATTCCTAAACTCCTAACTCAAGCAAGAAAAAGACTAATTGACAAGGAGAAACTCCTTCTACACTTCGGGCTCCATAGACCCAGGTGGGTGTAACTAATACATATTAAATCTGCATACATAAACACTCTCTCACTAAACCCTTTATGCAGTCATGAAAAAAAATGGATTATAACAAGGATATTCACCCTTCTTATCTTCAAACTCGGAGGCTTAGGTAGGCTAACCTGTCAGATTCACTTCTACAAGGAATCACCAACAATGTCTGTACTATTCAATACAGATTCTGAACATTCATGCTTTCAAACAGGAAATGTAAAATGATTTGAATTAATTGTTTGATGATGAAACTACAGGACAAGAAAATACCAGTGCCATATCTAATGGGAAACAGAGTCATACAAATGTACATCAATAGAAATCACTTAATAGGAACACAAATAGAATACCTTACAATCTAGATACAACTCAGATAGAATGCCTCACAAACCATCTTATCATTCCCAAACTACTATATCAAATCCTCATACAAATGCTTATCCCTCTAAAATTACTCATGAGATTGACTCCTTCCTTGAAGGAAACTCATAGGTGATTGCATAGTTACCTTGTAACCAGTATATTCAGAATGCCTTACAAACTAAACATACAAGAGCATCAACAAAATATAAAGAGACAACAATAATCTAGAACAGGAACTACACTGTGTTTTATTAAGATATTTCTGCTTCAATACATCCAGAATGACAAAAGAAACTCAGAAGACATGACCCTAGAATCAAAAAGCTTACTTGCAACATTAATTTCACCATCCTTTACAAATGAGAAGAAAAACTAAGATATAGGAAATGAGAGTCAGTTGAAAACTAACTAACAGCTGTCCATCTTTGACATGAAAATATCTCTAGGTTTTTCACACTTTGCTCTGCAACTGATTCCTCAAGCTGATCCACTATGTGCAATCATTTCTCCAATAGACTGATCCTGATTCTGATCCTTGGATTTCAAACCCAGACTACTCTTTCACACTTCACTGAATTGAAAATAATCATTTTCATTGGATTCCTTGTCTTTTCCCATTTCCAGAAACATATAACACTTGTATATTCTGATAAAAATTGATTTCTAGGACATTTTTTCGTGAACACACTTGGTCTTTTAAATTTTTGAATTATTCTCTATAGTCCAGACTATGTCATTTTTTTCAATCCTTTTAAATCTGAAATTTTAACCATTTTAAAATATTTTCCACAGAAGCCACCAGAATTAGACACTTGTCACCTTTTCATTGGATGCTCAAAGTAACCTCAGGCTTGACCACCCCATTTGGAGAACTTGAGAATGCATGCAATCTCCAAGTCTCTGAATAGATTCCTTGACCATGGTTAAACTCAATGATCAAGCGAACAAGCATCTCTGAATCTTAGAACTAGACCTTGACCCTAGGTTTCATCTAGAGAATGGGTGACTGAGCCCATTCTCCCAATCTCCAAATAAATTTTTGTTGACTACCAATACTTGGAGAACTGGCAACTAAAGCAATCTCATGATCTCAAAATGTTAGCCACTAATCGTGAACCATCTAGTGACCTGGCAACTAGTGTATTCTCCTGATCTCAGAATGTTATGGCCTTAACTGCTAGCGTTCAATGACTTGGTGACTAGTGGTTAGTTGACCGCCACCTTTGAATCTCCAAATTTTCAGCTAACTATAGGCTCTATTCTGCAACTTAGTGACCTCGTGCCACTTGTCAATACTCATCCAATCAGAATGCCACCTATCCTCTCCAAAATTACCTTACCTATGCATTCATGGGCACAGAAATTGAGGAGCCAACATGGAAGGTCACGTGAGCATAGCCTCCAGTCTTCTTTCTATTTCATCTTGTGAGTGGACTTGTATTTATGCACCACAAAGACCCATTTTGGCATCAATGTGGGATAAATATCTTTGAGGTTTTAAAGTCACCTTTGCATTCCGGTTCAAAATTAGTGGGGCCCACAGCGCACAAAGACTTCCAGATAAGAGGGCCACCAATAACCTCCTAGATCCTCATTTACAATACAATGAAAGTGCTGTTGTATTTGAATACAAATAAAACCCTCTACCCACGCAATGTGGGATAAACACTTTTATCTTAAAAATCTCTTCCTACATGTTGCCATCTCCATTGCACTTTGCACAAGTAGTTCATGGTGATTGGCAGCCACCATTTAGCTTGCATTCTCCATCACCCACACGTGCATTGTGTAAGGCCTCCATTCTTTCTTATGCAAGGTAGGCCCTCTATGTCTTTTGCAGTACACATGAAATGTGCCTTACCACAACACATGTGTGCACCCAATCTACTGAGTCCTTCATATTCCCCATTGCCCATTTGCGTGGACTTACCTTCCTTAAGGCTCACGCACAACCCGTAAACTCAGAGCCTTCGCCATTAATGAGTGAGACCCCCAAAATCTATTTCGCAGGGTCTCTTTGGTGTTTTCCTTGCATGCGTTGCCCTCTCTAATGCATGGAGTCCCCATCTTATTTCGTAGGCTTCCACCTGTGGACATCATCCTAGGTGCCTTCTTTGCAATGCATTCGGTTGCTCTAGCAGACAACATCTTCTCAGAAGCCTCTCCCAATGACTTCTCATCCATTGACAACTAGATGTGGCAGCAACAAAGTATGTGAGCCACCTTAGCTCTTGAAAGAGCTCCTCCAAAATGTTTACGCAGGGCATTTTATATTACCCAGTCTAATGTGTCGGCCTCATTCTTTATTTATGTTGGTCTCCCTTTTGCTCAGCATGAGCAACCCCAATTTGTTTATAGGCATCAGGGATTGCATGAGGCCCCATGGCATTTTGCGTGGATCTTTCAATTCACTTGTGCAAGCCTTCCACCTAGCACTTTGTGTGGGCTTTCCTTATTACTTGCACTAAGCACCAATTTGTTTGTGTGCTGTTATTTCCCTCACATGGGGCCTCCCTCTCTTGGCTTGCACAAACACTCATATGTGTTGGACCGTGTGTTGGCTATTATTAACATTCACTAGCCTTCATCTTATTGCTTGCGTGAGGCTTATCCTTTTGATTGCACAAGCATTTCTCTTGTTCATTACACAAGGTGCCCCCTTTAAATTACTGGCCCCATTTACTATTTTTTGCCAAGCTCCCAATTTCAAATTTATGTGAGGCCACATACACACAAGTAGCCATCAAAACGTGCCTCCCCATTTCAAACTTGTGTGGGATGTGTTACTCACGCTGCCTTCCTTGGTCTAACATGAACCCTTATTTCATTAATGTGAGCCTCATGCCATTAGCGTGATCCTCCCATCGCATATTTCAAAAACCCATAGGCATTAGAGGCTGGTACCTCCACATTACGCACTCACCTTACACTGTGAGAAGCCCCCTTCAATCACTTGTGTGAGGATTAGAAAACTTGCGCAATCACCAAAAGAAAATGCGTTGGCTCTTGTGCTTGCTTGGCATCATGGTGGTCTCCCGTTTCATTTATTGGTCTGTTGTCATTTCACCAATCTATGCCCTTTTGAAGGTGTATACACACTTCACTTCGCAGGCAGCTAGGCATTCCAATGAAATAAAAATGGATATCAGTACTTTGTTTTTAAATAATTTAACTTTAACATGGGAATCCAATGATATGAGGTGCCTTTGAACTAATACTTGGTAGGAAAAGATAGACGTTCAACAATTTGACTTGTCACACCAAAACAAACAAGGTTATATCAGGCGCCTCTCATCCTTCGAAGTGATTTCACATATTCTCTCCCTTTGGGAAAAACAACCATATGCCTTTTGAAGATTGGTGAAAATTGCAATGATACCCACTAAGAAAGAACTAGCTTCGCAATCCAACATGACGAAGTACCTCAGCAGCCGTTCCAGCCATATACACTTTGGGGAAAAGATAGTATTCACCATAGTCATCGATGAAGTTTGCAAGACATTTCCTGGAATCTGAGAATGAGGAAGTAGTTCTAACACTTTGGATGTTTGCCACAACAAAATGTTGATGACAAAAACCAAATAGAACCTATATACCACTTGGTGCACATAGTCATAAAAACTATGATTGAGGATAAATATATGCGCACAACATACAAAATGTATGTGCACACAATCTGGGAGCACAAGTAGAAGATTGACATTCCGCATCCCACATCCTAACCCTTTCACCCAAAATTATAAACACCAAGAGAAGACAAGCCATGATGTCTTCAAATTTTCAACCATAGTTTACCTTTTACACTATTGTACAATTTCCAAACAACATTAACCGGCATCCAGAATTGGCTTTTAAAACTGACCAGTTGAAACTTTCAAGAACTGGCAACCTGGGCACTGATTCTCCCTCGTACAAGGAGCATGAATCCAGAAGGGAAACTCATGAAAATCAACCGGTCATATTTGATAGACTTCTGAAAGTAGCCACTTGGAAACACAGTACAAGAAAACAAGAGAAATACCGATTTCTGCAAATGAAAAGCATCTGGCAAAGTGTGCATATAAAGCCATCATGATCTGAAATCTTGCAAACTTGAAGTAAATTTTGTTTACAATATAGGGGCACCATTTTATTGATACGATCAATCATAGTATTTGAGATATAACATCACAAACTGGGCCTCCGACTAAACTATGTAACTGATCTACATTAAACTGTTAGAAATTGCAAACGGAATCAGATTGGCAAACCGGGCAAACAGATTCATCATGGCCTAAAAATCGGCAAGGTCATTCTCTCTCATATCTACAGTATGATGCAACAACTAACATGCAATGACCAATCACTAGGCAAAAGATACACAACCCCAAAGTGGGCAACTTAATGAAATTTGCATTTGATAGTGTGGCACACTGATAGAAACTGCAAACAGAATTGGCTTAGCAAACTGACCAAATGAACTCTTCGTGACCTGGAAATTTGAAACATAGGAAGTATTTGACCCCTAGAATATGATGTGAAAGGAATTTTATCAATAGGGTCAACTGGGTCAAAGATATGACTCGTCAAATAGGCCCTTCCAGAATTTTGAACAATTACACAAGTGCATGACAACAACAAACTACCAACTTTGAGGGGTTCGAAACCTAACCAAACGGATTTGAAATGACTTGAAAATTGGAAAACAAGCTCTTTGATATGCATAATAAACATCCTCAAAGTGGTGGGTCATGAAACATTTCTGGACACAAGATATTCAAAGGCAAACTGGGCTACTGTACTCTGTTTGACACTTGGGCAGAATTGTGCAATTTGACACTTGCTCAAAATGGGACTTCACCGAATGATTCGGGATGATAAAATAAAATCATAGAATGCATGCATATACTGAATGGAGTGTGTTAAAAACCTAGAACACCTCACAAGCTTCAAAATGACAGTTGGGTACATATGCATGAAAAGCATTTAAAGGGCTTCAAACTGCAAAATTTTAACAAGGTACTCAAAAACCCATGTTGTATTTTTGAGTACCAATAGTGGCTCTGACTATGGATGCATGCCCCATGTGGGCATGTAGAGAACTCCAAAATATCATGGTACAACACACCACCCAAAGACAATCAACTTGACACTTTACTTCTTTTCAAAATTATGAACAGAGAACCCCTTACTGAAAGCAAACACACAATTGAAAAGAAAGCGACTGTACATGAACTTATAATATTTACACAAAAGGCTCAAAGCCCCAAAATTCTAATCAGTCTTTACCTCTATCAAATAAATGATTCTCATCTCCATACAACGGAGGCAAACTGAGATTATATGTTTCATCCAGCCGGTTAGAAACATTTTGATCCACTTTCAGCATATCATAAGAAAAATAATCAACACACTCACCATTATCTGGCAAGGGAAAGCCATCAAGGTGCCATAAATATTGATTATTTTGTGATGTCAAAGCATCACACTCTTCATTTTCACTGTCATACTAAAAAGTGAAAATTCCAACTCCACATCATGGCTGAAAACATTATCATTCTGATCATTAGTTTGCAAAAAAGAATAACACAATTCTATCTCATCACTTTGCAAACTGAGGTAGAACCTCTCAAAACAAATCTCTGATTGCATAAAACCGAAAACATCTTGCTGCTCACAAACAACATCAGCAACATTTATAAAGGAACGAGCTCTGTCAATGAGTGACTCATTAGTCATTAGCAAATCTGAGAATACACTTCCAGATTTATCATATTCTTCAACATCAAAATGTAAACCAAAACCACAGTGAGTAAGCTCTTGCAAATCTGAACACTCGCTAGTACACTCATCATTGTATTCATAAAAAATAAGACTATCAAAATCATCACAATGAAATGCACTTGAATCTTGCTGATTTAAAATTGGAGAAAAGACATCAAAATGTGTTTCACTCATCATGCCATCATCCAAATCACTTTCATCAAAACTTATTTTTACTTGGCATGGAATTCTGGAAACAAACTTAGTACCATACCTCTGAAAATCAGCATCCAAGAGACTAGAAATCTGCTCACAACGTAGCAAGCACCGAACATCACATTTCACTTCTTCATTCTCACTACTGATGCTGCAAGTTTCTTCTCCATCTAAAACTGGGAATGAATTTATTTGTCTCACATTACCTTGTGTGAAGTAACTACTACATGAACTATCATCTGCATTATATCACTGTTCTTCATGTTCACACAAAACATCACTAAACTGAAACAAATAACCATTATTATCATGCTGAGAGAAAGAGAAATCTACAAGCTCAGGGAAATCATTATTAACTAAAGATTTATTTTCCATTCCTTGACACTCATAAGTTTCATCATCAACACAATAACCAACACTACAACCATCATAGGACTCAACATCCTCAAATGAACTAGACTTAGCACATTGAACTCAACATTTACAAAAGAGTCTATCCATTCCTTAACATTTTCTAGTGCTTCATCTTTTAAGGATGCAGTCCAATTGACTGATTCAGGCATTGAAAGTTCTAGGAACATCTTAGTATATTGGGATTCATGAAAATCTAAACCCACAGGAAGCTCACTACATGCAATAAGAAATTTCTTGTAATAAGACAATGTGGACTCCTCTTTTCTTTCTCCTATTGCACATCTTAACATTTGTATGCAATTATGCTAAATATTTTGATTTATCAAATGATGTTCATTATTATAAATTTCTAAATCTAATTGAAAACTTTCAAATCTAGAAACACTCTCTTGATCTATCATGGCTGGGAATTCCATTCTAACACACTGACAAAACAACAAAGCTTATTCTCATGACAGTATTTCTATCCAAGCTCATGCAACCATTGACTTCAATAAAAATCAACATATTTATGATACTCTTTAGAAACTGAATCTTCTATCCAGAAATATGGCATGAAATTTCAAACTAATTTTCCCTTCTCTTTAGTGACCGATTCACTTATTTAGGGACTATTTTTATTTTGATAAAAGATTACCTAGAAGTGTTGTTGCTGGTGTAAAATATCGATCTGAAGCCTTCCCCAAATCAACTTTCAAATCTTTGTAGAGCCGCCAACTCTTTGCAGAGGACCAATCTTGAACCAGCTGAGAACCTTTATCTCACACCCGAACCTTCCTTATCAGCAAACATAAAACAATTTCATAGGATGCACTATTGTCAGGATCATAAAATTCATTGCAATTTCATCTTACAAAACAATGATCAAATAGAGATTCAGAGTTGCCACTCATGTTCAATGAGAAGATATAACAATTTTTGAAAAGAATAGACTTTATAACCAAACTGGACCAGACCCTAGGATGATTCAGCAAAGAAAGGAATTGGACATCTTAAACTTGCTATCATTTATTTGTTCCCTAGTAGAGTTGCCAATCTATTAGTGATTTTTGTTGCTGAATCCTATTACAAGCCTTTAATGCTTCAATTGAAATCTGTGATTCCTAAACTCTTGACTCAAGCAAGAAAAAGACTAATTGATAAGGAGAAACTCCTTCTACACTTCGGGCTCCACAAACCCAGGCGGGTGTACCTAATACATATTAAATATGCATACATAAATACTCTCTCACTAAACCCTTTATGCAGTCATGAAAAATAGTGGATTATGACAAGGATATTCACCCTTCTTCTCTTCGAACCTGGAGGCTAACCTGTCAGATTCACTTCTACAAGGAATCACCAACAATGTTTTTATTATTCAATACAAATTCTGAACATTCATGCTTTCAAACAGGAAATGTAAAATGATTTGAATTAATGGTTTGATGATGAAACTGTAGGACAAGCAAAGACTAGTGCCATATCTAATGGGCAAAAGAGTCATACAAATGTACATCAACAGAAGCTACCAGAATTGGACACTTGTCACCTTTTCATTAGATGCTCAGACTAACCTTAGGCTTGACCACCCCATTTGGAGAACTAGCGAATGCATGCAATCTCTAAGTCTCTAAAAAGATTCCTTGACGATGGTTAAACTCAGTGATCAAGCGAAAAAGCAATCTCTGAATCTCAAAACTAGACCTTGACCCTAGGTTTCATCTAGAGAATGGGCGACTGAGCCTATTCTCCCAATCTCTAAATGAATTTTCGTTGACTGCCAAGACTTGGAGAACTAGTGACTAAAGCAATCTCATGATCTTAGAATGTTAGCAACTAACCGTGAACCATTCAGTGACCTGGCAACTAGTGTATTCTCCTGATCTCAGAATGTTATGGCCTTAACTGCTAGTGTTCAACAACTTGGTGACTGGTGGTTAGTTGACCACCACATCTAAATCTCTAGATTTTTGGCTAACTGCAAGCTCCATTTTGTGACATAGCAACCTCGTGCCACATGTGAATCTTGTCTAGTCAGTGCGCCACCCATCCTTTGCAAAATTACCTTACCTGTGCATTCACGGGCATAGAAATTGAGGTGCCAACACGGAGGGTCACATGAGCATAGCCTCTAGTCTTCTTTCTATTTCATCTTGTGATTGGACTTGTATTTATGCACCACAAAGACCCATTTCGGCATCAATGTGGGATAAATATCTATGAGGTTTTAAAGTCACTTTTTTATTCCAGTTCAAAATTAGTGGGGCCCACTGCGCACAGAGACCTCCAGCCAAGAGGGCCCACCAATAGCCTCTTGGCTCCTCATTTACAATACAATGAAAGTGTTGTTGTATTTGAATATAAATAAAATCCTCTACCCATGCAATGTGGGATAAACACTTTTAACTATAAAATCTCTTCTTGCGTGCTGCCATCTCTATTGCACATTGTGCAAGTAGTTCATGGTGACTGGTAGCCACCATTTAGCTTGCGTTCTCCAACACCCACGTGGGCATTGTGTAAGGTCTCCATTCTTTCTTATGCAAGGCAAGCCCTTTATGCATTTTGTGGTACACATGAAATGTGCATTACCACAACACATGCGCGCACCCAATCTGCTGAGTCCTTCATATTCCCCATTGCCCGTTTGCATTGACTTACCTTCCTTAAGGCTCACACATAGCCCATAAACTTAGAGCCTTCCCTATTAATGAGTTAGACCCCCAAAATATATTTCAGAGGGTCCCTTTGGTGTTTTCCTTACGTGCGCTGCCCTCTCCAATGAGTGGAGTCCCCATCTTATTTTGCAAGCTTCCACCCATGGACATCATCATGGCTGCCTTCTTTGCAATGCATTCAGTTGCCCCAGTAGACAACATCTTCTTAGAAGCCTCTCCCAATGACTTCTCATCCATTGAAAACTATATGTGTGAGCAACAAAGTGCGTGAGCCACCTTAGCTCCTCAAACAACTCCTCCAAAATGTTTACACAGGGCATTTTATATTACCCAGTCTAATGTGTGGGCCTCATTCTTTATTTACACTGGTCTCCCTTTTGCTTAGCCTGAGCAACCCCAATTTGTTTGCAGGCATCAAGAATTGCATGAGGCCCCATGGCATTGTGCATGGATCTTTCAATTCACTTGTGCAAGCCTCCCACCTAGCACTTTGCGTGGGCTTTCCTTATTACTTGCGCTAAGCACCAATTTGTTTATGTGCTGCTATTTCCCTCACATGGGGCCTCCCTCTCTTGGCTTGTGCAAACACTCATATGTGTTGGACCATGTGTTGGCTATTATTAACATTCACCATCCTTCATCTTATTGCTTTCATGAGGCTTATCCTTTTGATTGCATGAGCATTTCTCTTGTTCATTACCCAAGGCACCCCCTTTAAATTGCTGGCTCCATTTACTATTTTTTGCTAAGCTCCCAATTTCAAATTCATGTGAAGCCACATACACACAAGTGGCCATCAAAACGTGCCTCCCCATTTCAAAATTTTGTGGGCTGTGTTACTCACGCTGCCTTCCTTGGTCTAACGTGAACCCTTATTTCATTAACATGAGCCTCATACGGTTAGCCTGAGCCCCCCATTGCATATTTCAAAAACCCACAAGCATTAGAGGCTAGCACCTCCACATTACACACTCACCTTGCACTACAAGAAGCCCCCTTCATTCACTTGCATGCGTATCAGAAAACTTGCGCAATCATCAAAAGAAAATGCTCTGGCTCTTGTGCTTGCTTGGCATCATAGTGGTCTCCCCTTTCATTTATTGGTCTGCTATCATTTCAACAATTTGTGCCCCTTTTGAAGGTGTATACACACTTTGTAGATCTCTATAATTTTGTTGACTATTAATGTCTTACACTTAGTCATATATCTAGGCAATAATGGTCGGTCATCATTGCGACCGAGTCATTTTGTAAAGGCCGAGTTTTATATTGTATACTTACCGAGCAGTAGTACTACCGAGTAAAGTTATGGTCACATTATATTTTTTAATATACCGAGTGTATAACCAATGTCGAGTTACATATATCAATGATTACTGAGTGATAAAGAAGTTCAACTGATGCCGAGTATAGCTGATGCCGAGTGCTAGGATTAACTTATGTCGAGTTCACCAGAATTGGCATGCAAGTCTGGAATGGCACAATGATCAAGGTAAACCATTTTTGGTGATAATAATGTTTTCTATTGAGGTAATTACGGACGTGATTACACATCCATATTGTTATCAATGATCCCTATGTAAACCCTAGAGCCAATCAAAAAATTGTATAGTTTAGGCGGCAATAGCAAAATATCTGAACCGTAGATCTTGTAACGGTAAAACATTTTTATTACTATATAAGGGAAAGATCTAGATCAGAGATGTGTGAGAATAAAAAGAAAAAAGGAGACATTGAGATCGAATGAATACTATGAGTATGAGGAAATGATCAGGAGAAGTATTCAGACAAAGTTCAATGACTGTGCAAAGCAATGGAAGGACATAATCAAGAAAGATCAGATAGAAGAGATCACAATCATACAAAAAAGAGAAGATCTTTAATCAGCATATCATTGCAAACTGAAAGATTAGATACTGAGACATTTTGACCAGTGTATCAGGGTAAATCTCTTAACTGAGTAGTCTTAGCAAACTTTTGTAAATCTCTTGACCGAGTGCTTACTTTGTTGTAAGTTTGTAAATCCTTTAACAAGGTAGACTGTATAAGTCTCTTAGCTTTTAACAGAGTAGACCTCTCAGAGGGTAGATCATATTTTGATCACAATTTGTAGCCCTAATAGGTAAACTTTATTATTTTTAGTAGTGAAGATTTGTGGGTGTCATCCCCACCCTAGTTTTACCTTTCAAGGGTTTCTGGGTTACTGAAATCTATTGTGTTATGTGTGATTTCATGTATGCTGCTTAACAAAGTATGTTACTTAGATTGTTCAAGTTTTTCTCAAATGATACATAAAGTTCTAATAGATTAAAAGATAGAAGTTAGTAATTTCTGTTTCAACCCCCCCCCGCCTCTCAGTATTACTTTCCCATTTACATTTCCAACAATTGGTATCACAACTAAAGGTTTCTCATAGGAAAGTCTAACCACTTAAGAAAAAATCTTAAAGATGGAAGTTTACAAACTGGGAAAAGTCATAGAGAATCAAAAGATTGAAGTTCAACTAGCATTACAATAGCTGGAAGCAGCTAGAGGGGAACTGAAGAAATCTTTGAGTAAAAGAAGAGAAATTGCTATTCAACAAAGTGAGACACAATACAAGGAAGAAGACATCACTAGAATATTTGATATTGGTAGTTCTGTAGAAAATGACAAAGCCATGAAAGAACTGATGGAGAAAAATACCACACTGAATGATGAAATTAGGACTCCAAAGAGAGAACGAGAAATTCAATTTGTCAGACTCTATGAAGTAGTGGATCAGAAAAAGAAAGCTGAAGATGATAAGGCAATGGCTGAAGAAGACAAAAGACAAATGGCAATAAGGCTAGATGAAAGAAATAGTGATATGCAAAGGTTGACTAATAATCAACTAGATATGGTAAATCAACTATTGCTTGCCAACCAAGAATTGGGTAGGAAAGACTTGGAGAAAAATCAACTAAAATATGAAAATGATTAGATGAAACATGAGTTGAGAACTAAGAAAGAAATCAATGAAAGGATGAACAAACCTAATGAATCTGCAAAATATTTTGAAGAATTGTTAAGGTCACGTAGGAGATCTGGTGATAGATCTAGACTTGGACTGAATGAACACTCATCTATTGAAGAAGGATAGTCATCAAAGAATGGAGAACAGAAGATTGCTAAACCAAAGAACAAAAAGCCCACATGTCATCACTGTGGGAAGCCAGGACATACAACCACCATATGTAGAAGCAAACATGGTAAGTCTGATTCTAAACCTAAGTTTAATGGACATTGTTTTAACTACAAGAAGCATGGACATCAAGCACATGAATGTAGATCTAAATCTAGCAATTCATCCACCTCACCCAAGTTTCAAGGAAGTTGTTTCAATTGTCAAAAATATGGACACAAAGCATTTGAATGCAGATCTAGACCAAGGTGGTCACCTAATGAGCAAACAAAACTAGTCACCAAGCGCAACAGTTACAATTGGGATTACAACACATGGTACAATTGCCATTATTGTGGTAAGTATGGACATATTGGAGAAAATTGCATGAAGACTCATTTTAGAGGCAAATCTAAAAGCTGGATGAATGGAAGCATGGTCTGTTATAAATGTAATAAGGCCAGTCACTTAAAGAGAGATTGCAGATCACCTATGCTGAGCAACGTTAACAACCAAAATGAGGATATCTGTGAAAAATTGAGGAACTAGATGGAAAAGACATGGAGGAAGAAAGAAGTAGGAACAAAAAGTGAAGCAAGCACATCTGTGGTCACCCAATATGATGGATCAGTTGATCACACTTCTTCCAACTAAGCATGAAAGGTATGTCTAGAACTGATTCTTGTAAAGCCTTACTTTACATCAGTTACTAACATAGAATCAAGAAAAAGTCCATATCTGCATAGATTAAGATGCATTAGGACATATCTGAGAAAAATAGAAAATTTCATTTTGATGCCGAGCATCACTGTCATGACCGAGCTAACAATGGTTTCCGAGCACCTGTTATTGCCGAAATGCTATGCCAAGCTATATTGCAATGGTTACATCAACCGAGCTTGTGTTTAACCAAGTTTAACATGAGTATTGCCAAGACATCTGTATTTCACTTAAAATTTGTATGGAGCATTTATGAGGCCCTAATCCTATTTTTTCAAATTCTATAAAGCGAAAAGTTGCCGTTAATTTCATTTCACCAGGATATTCAAGATTTTAGAGTAATTCAGAATTTGTGCAACCAGATCAAGCAAAGTGATTCTGAATCTTCTCAGCATGCCATCAACAAAATTCATCTATAGGGTTAATTGACAAAAAGGTATCTTACTGAGCAATTATTTTCTTTTCAAAAATTATAGTTTGAAATGGCATCACCTTCATCCACACTAGTCAGGAAACAGGGAATGGAAATTTTCAATGTACAACTTGTAAGGAATGAAGTTTGCAAACCGAGGGTATTCAAGGCAATATCTAAAAGTGTGATCAAAGGAGATTTGAAGGGAGCCCTATCTTTGATTCTAGAAAATGTGTTAATGATGAATGACGTTAGGTCTTTCTATATGTGCAAAATTGGAGAAATCGGTGACTATGAGATCAAGGAAGCATATGATAAATTATGTGTCAATGGAGTGCTGAAGCTGGAGCATAAGGTTGTTGCCGACCAAGGGTTAGTACATGCCCTAAATTTCCCACAAAATTTCAAGTTAGAATGGATAAAGATCATGTTGGGTCAAGTGCATGACATGCAATTATGGTTGGAAGATGGACCAGTGAAGATTACGAAGGAAATGATACATGATGTCACTGGTTACCCTACCATTGATGAAAAGTGTAGGAAAAGAGGATATTCAAGCGAACACACAGGTAGTCTGGAACAAACATGAAATGACAATTTCCACCATCACTGATCCAGAAATTGACTTCATTGTTAGAGTTATATCGCATAAGTTTTACCAATCCATTCGGTTGGACAATGTCCCTTGTATGGTAGTGGACCAAGCTTCGAAGATAATAAAGAAAGGGCACACATATGATCTTGCCGAGCTCTAGCTGACTCAACTTGCCAAGAACTTGAACTCCATCAGGAGGGTGAAGAACTCTATGTGTAAGTTTGGTTCCTTGCTGATCTGTATATTCTTTTATGTCAAAAAGTGTTTTCCTACACATGGTGATGTGAAATGGGATAAGAAGAAACCCATTACTATTCAGATAAATGATTTCATAAATAAGATTGGTGATGATTTTGAAGGGATAATGGACAATTATTTCATTGAGTTTAAGAAGAAGATGAGGAATAGGACTAGAGTCCCTGTGTCTCTGATTGAGAAATATAGTAAAGACATATGTTTTCTAGTAGACATAAACTTTACCTATGCACAGGCAGTCCTACCTAGGGTTTCATGGTTGATGCCACTACCCTATGAACTCAATATTGATGAAGCTATTGCTGCAATCACAACCCTCCTAACTGAGGAAGTTGATAACAAGGCTCCTTACTTTGGTACATTTGAAGAGGCCAAATCCAAGATCTCTTTGGGATTATTGGCTGCCACCACTGAGAGAAGAAGAAAGAAAATAGTAAAGAATATGGAAGAATATGTTAAAGAATCTGGAAAAGATGCACCACTAGAGTTAACCCAAGGGTTAGGAGAAGATGAGAAGAGTGCAACAAGTGGCAGTGAGACATAAGAAGAAGAAGAGAAGAAACCAATAATTGCCGAGTCCCCACCTAAAAGAAGGGTGTTGAAATGCAAAGTGTCTGAGACACCATCACTTAGATCTCAGCCAAGAAGGACTACTACCGAGACTCCTAAGATGCCTCCTACATCTGCAAAGTGAAAATCTACTCAACCCAAGACAGTGCCGACCAAGGTTATGAAGAAGCCAAGAAGGAAACTTGTTGTAACAAAAGATGATGAAGAAACAGAAAGTGATGAAGCAATAAAGGGGAAGGCAACACAATAGGGCTCACATCAACTCACTGTTGATGAATTATGCAGTAAGCTTACTAGCATAACTATTGTTGATGAAGTGTAGAGATTAAAGTTTGGACCGCTGAGTATTGGAGATAAAGAAAAAGTTGAATATGCTATTCTTGAAATGTTATGCACATTCAAGATGTTGCCGATTGAAATTGAAAATAGGATTCCAAAGGAATTGTGCAACAGAGTCGTACAAAAGTGGGAGTATGCTTTACAAACTGAGAAGGAAATAAGAGAGAGTACATTAGCACAAGTTGAATCCACTCTCACTCCTGCAAATATCAAAAAGATAATTAACAAATACAAAGGCAACTTTGATCCTAAACTTAGAGCCTATCTTATCCTTCAACACAAGATTGAAGATGTTGTTCAAGAAAGGTAGTGTTTGGTTTGTTACCCGCCCCGGCAGAAGACAAGGATGAAGGAAAGAATGAAAGTTTAGTTGCAACCACTTCAATAGTTGTTGAACTTGACAACAAGAAAATTACAATGGAGACTGATACTCCTAAGGAAGTGAAATCACAAGATACTTTTGAGTTTCATATTGTTGATATACTAGAGGAGAGCCCCATTAAGAACTCATTCTTAACTTAGGATGATTTAAAGAACACAACAACAACTGGAACACCCCTACCAAGTAGTAACACTATACTATTGCAAGTCAAGGATTATCCCACTGTCACGAGCACACAATCTACCATTAATAATCCTCCTATACCTAAAATTTCTACTATTGATGAGTTAGTCGGTACAAGTCTTATTGAGGAATCAATAAAGTCGGTACCATTAACTCACTCTGCCAAGGAAGAAGTTAAAGTAGAAGGTAAAATTCAAAGTCTTTCTAAGGAAGAACAAAGCACAAATGCAAATGCAATAAAATTAGATGAACAAGCTATTCAACCTCATGCCAAGGAAAAGGAGAAAGAAGAAGGAAACAATAGAGAAAAATTCATTAAAGAACAAGCACCGAAGGAACAAGAGGCAATCAAAGCTCTTGTACAACTGTCGAGTGGAAGCACCCCACTGAGAGAACCAAAGGAAAAAGATGAGGTAAAAATTGATGAAGAAATTGTTATTCCTAAATGGGATACTCATAACCTTTCTTTCGAGCAGCTACAGATAATGAAATATTTTTTGACAAGGAAAAGTAGACAAGCAGAACTCCAAAGGGAGCATCAGAAAAAATAGGTTCTTCATGAAATTAAGTACATATTTAATGAAGTATATGACTTGTCAGATGTAAATAGTTCTACTCCTATATTAGAACAACTTGTCCACATTGTTTAGAAAGTCAATAATGAAGTTACTTGTGCTAGTGATAAGCTATTTGAATGGTCTAAATGTAGATTTGAGACAAAAATGCTGGATAAGATATCTACCGAGATCATAGTTAAACAAGTTGAGTTGTCAACTTTGGTAAAAGAGACTGAGCGATTAGTTGTGGATGGACAGTCTTTATTGGCCAAGCTATGCAATGTTGAACTGTTCATAGAAGAGAACCAACACTTGCTTGAGACTCTCAAGCAAGAGATCCAAGCTACAAGTCAGTCCTTGACTCTCTATTCAAACTGTTCTTACACCACATCTAGAGGCTATATAGAGAAAATTAGCTAAGGCTAACACATTGATCTAGAGTGATTCACATTTGTCTATAGCTGAAGGTCTCATCAGTCTAGCTACTGATCTAGAAGTACAAAATGAAGTGTTAAATCTCACTTCAACTGCATGGACAGATGCATTATACATGGTCACGGTGCTACACAGACCTTTTCTGGAGAAAATTTGTAACTTACCTACTGATGAAGAAATTACTCGTGTCAAAAACAAGGGGGAATTATCATGACACGAGTGTGAACAGGGACAGGTAACACAATTTTGAATATGTATATATTCCTCAGGGGGAGTATTAGGCTAATACAAACATATTTTTGTAATTGTATATACGAATGTCATGACAAAGTGTTTTTTCCACTAATGTCAAAGGGGGAGATTGTAGATCTCTATAATTTTGTTGACTATTAATGTCTTACACTTAGTCATATATCTAGGCAATAATGGTCGATCATCACTGTGACCGAGTCATTTTGTAAAGCCTGAGTTTTGTATTGTATACTTATCGAGCAGTAGTACTGCCAAGTAAAGTTATGGTCACATTATGTTTGTAATATACCGAGTGTATAACCAATGTCGAGTTAAATATATCAATGATTACTGAGTGATAGAGAAGTTCAACCAATGCTAAGTACAGCTGATGCCGAGTGCCAGGATTAACTTATGTCGAGTTCCCCAGAATTGGCATACAAGTCTGGAATGGCACATTGATCGAGGTAAACCATTTTTGGTGATAATAATATTTTGTATTGATGTAATTATAGAGGTGATTACACATCCATATTTTTATCATTGATCCCTATGTAAACCCTAGAGCCAATCAGAAAATTGTATAGTTTAGGCGGCAATAGCAAAATATCTGAACTGTAGATCTTGTAATGGTAAAACATTTTTATTACTATATAAGGGAAAGATCTAGATCAGAGATGTGTGAGAATAAAAAGAAAAAAAGAGACATTGAGATTGAATGAATACTATGAGTATGAGGAAATGATTAGGAGAAGTATTCAGAAAAAGTTCAGTGACCGAGTAAAGCAGTGAAAGGACATAATCAAGAAAGATCAGATAGAAGAGATCATAATCATACAGAAAAGAGAAGATATGTAATCAGCATACTAGTGCAAATCGAAAGATCAGATACTGAGACATTTTGACTAGCGTATTAGGGTAAATCTCTTAACCGAGTAGTCTTAGCAGACTTTTGTAAATCTCTTTACCGAGTGCTTACTTTATTGTAAGTTTGTAAATCCTTTAACAAGGTAGACTGTATAAGTCTCTTAGTTTTTAACAGAGTAGACCTCTCACAGGGTAGATCATATTGTGATCACAATTTGTAGCCCTAATAGGCAAACTTTATTATCTATAGTAGTGAAGATTTGTGGGTGTCATCCCCACCCTAGTTTTACCTTTCAAGGGTTTCTGGGTTACTGAAATCTATTGTGTTATGTGTGATTTCATGTATGTTTCTTAACAAAGTATGTTACTTAGATTGTTCAAGTTTTGCTCAAATGATACATAAAGTTCTAACAGATTAAAAGATAGAAGTCATTAATTTTTGATTCACCCCCCCCCCTCTCAGTACTACTTTCCCATTTACATTTCCAACACACTTCACTTCGCAGGCAACCAGGCATTCCAATGAAATAAAAATGGATATTAGTAATTTGTATTTAAATAATTTAACTTTAAGATGGGAATCCAATGATATGAGGTTCCTTTGAAGTAATACTTGGTAGGAACAGATAGATGTTCAACAATTTGACTTGTCACACCAAAACAAAATAAGGTTATGTCAGGCACCTCTCATACTTCAAAGTGATTTCACATATTCTCCCCCTTTGGGAAAAACAACCATATGCCTTTTGAAGATTGGTGAAAATTGCAATGATACCTGCTAAGAAACAACTGGCTTCGCAATCAAACTAGACCAAGTACCTCAATAGTCGTTCTAGCTGTATACACTTTGGGGAAAAGATAGTATTCACCACTGTCATCAATGAAGTCTGCACGACATTTCTTGGAATCTGAGAATGAGGAAGTAGTTTTGACACTTTGGATGTTTTCCACAACAAAATGTTGATGACAAAAACCAAACAGAACCTATATACCACTTGGTGCACATAGTCATAAAAACTATGATTGAGGATAAATATATATGCACATTATACAAAATGTATGTGCACACAATCTGGGAGCACAAGTAGAAAATTGACATTCCGCATCCCATATCCTAACCCTTTCACCCAAAATTATAAAAACCAAGCAAAGACAAGCCATGATGTCTTCAAAGTTTCAACCATAGTTCACCTTTTACACTGTTGTACAATTTCCAAACCACACTAACCGGCATCCAGAACTGGCTTTTAGAACTGACTAGTTGAAACTTTCAAGAACCGACAACCTGGGCACTGATTCTCCCTCGTACAAGGAACATGAATCCAGAAGGGAAACTCATGAAAATCAACCGATCATATTTGATAGACTTCTAAAAGTAGCCACTTAGAAACACAGTACAAGAAAACAAGAGAAATACCGATTTCTGCAAATGAAAAGCATCTGGCAAAGTGTGCATATAAAGCCCTCATGATCTGTAACCTTGCAAACGTGAAGTAAATTTTGTTTGCAATACAGGGGCACCATTTTCTTGATATGACCAATCATAGTATTCAAGATATAAGATCAAAAATTGAGCCTCTGACTAAACTATGCAACTAATCTACATCAAACTATTATAAATTGCAAACGGAATCAGATTGGCAAACCGGGCAAATAGATTCATCATGGCCTGAAAATCAGCAATGAAATTCTCTCTCATATCTACAGTATGATGCAACAACTGGCATGCAATGACCAATCACCGGGAAAAAGATACACATCCCCAAAGTGGAAAACTTAATGAAATTTGCATTTGATAGTTTGGCACACTGATAGAAACTGCAAACAAAATGGGCTTAGCAAACTGACCAAATGAACTCTTCGTGACCTAAAAATTGAAACATAGGAATTATTTGACCCCTGGAATATGATGTGAAAGGAATTTTATCAATAGGGTCAACTGGGTCAAAGATATGACTAGTCAAACAGGCCCTTCTAGAATTTTGAACAATTACACAAGTGCATGACAACAACAAACTACCAACTTTGAGGGGTTCGAAACCTAATCAAACAGATTCAAAATGAATTGAAAATTGGAACATAGGTTCTTTGATATGCATAATAAATATCCTCAAAGTGGTGGGTCATGAAACATTTCTGGACACAAGATATTCAAAGGCAATCTGGGCTACTGTACTCTGTTTGACACTAAGGCAGAATTGTGCAATTTGACACTTGCTCAAAATGGGACTTCACCGAATGATTCAGGATGATAAAATAACATCATAGAATGCATGCATATACTGAATGGAGTGTGTTAAACACTTGGAACACCTCACAAGATTCAAAATGATAGCCAGGTACATATGCATGAAAAACATTTAAAGGGCTTCAAATTGCAAAATTTTAACAAGGTACTCAAAAACCCATGTATTTTTTAGTACCAATAGATCCTTTACCTCTTACCATACAAGGTGCATGATTACCCATTCTTACAAATCCTCCATTGTATTCTTCAAGGTAATCAAATTTTTCTTCATCACCAGTCATGTGATGTGTACAACCACTATCTATGATCCATGTATCATTTTTATTAACCTTAGAGATAAGTGTTGTCTCTACATACCTTTCATCTTCTTCAGAATCATCCTTTATTGCCACAAATACTACCTCCACATCATCATCAGTTTTGATATCAGTGATATCTTCTTCCTCAATAATGTAGCATACCTTCTTGCCTTTATCATTATTGTCTCGGTTGTCTATGTTATAGTGTCGGTAGCGTCTATTGTTTCTTCTCCCATAGCTTCCTTCAGATCAGACTTTGGTTCTTTCATCATCTTTCCTATTGACATCTAGTAGCAATATGACCAACCTCTTTATAATTAAAGCATGCTAAAGGTAATTTACCTCTATACCTTCCTTTACCTTTAGGTAACCTTCTGGCCATAAGAGCTTCAAGTTCATCAAGCTCATCATTAGTATTTCTATCACTATCATCATTCTTATTTCTGCTACTAGGCTTACCAATCTTCAGAGAAGTCGTAAAAGTGGATTCAACATTCGGTACAACACTATTATCATAATTGTTCAATTTAAATGTTGTAAGCTTTCCAATTAGATTATCAAGAGTGAGTGTGCTATTAGGTGCTGACCTATTTTTGTGAATTGCAAATATTCTGATGGGATAGATAGGTAGTAAGGTCCTTAGAATTTTTCTTACCACAATGTCTTCATCAATAACTCCATTTGATGCTCTAATAGCATGAACTACCTCTTTTATTCTATTTGTGTACTACACAATGTTTTCACCTTCTTTCATCTTCATGTCATTGAATCTTCCTCTTAAGCTTTCGGCTCTTGCTCTCTTGACATTTGCATCACCAATATAAACTTGAGCAAGTTTATCCCACATCTTCTTAGCATTAGTATAGTCCTTGATGTATTCAAATTTGGCATTTGAATAGGCAGCAACAATCTCCATCATAGTAACATTATGTTCATGCCTGTCTCTTAGTTGATCAAGGATCAAGGGACCAGTGGGCGGTGCAAGGTATCCATTCTCCATCAGATCTAGGGCAGAATTCCCAATTCTGGATATATGTAGCTTCATTCAACTTTGCCATATTGTGAAGTTATCTTTGTTTAGCTTTGGCACTTCCCTCTTAAAAATTTTGAGACCTTTATGCTGAAGTCCTTAAAACTCTACTCCAAGCAACCAAAGCTCTGATACCAATAGTTAGAATAACTGAGAGGGGGGTGAATCAGTTATCCATAGTCCCAAATCAAAATGTATAATTAAAAAATAATTTACTCAAACTTCTATAGCTCAGTAACATAAAATACTATACTATTTGTGCTTTTACTGATTACCAATCAATAACATATAATGATTACCGATCAAATCCAACATGCAATATGTAAAGTATGATACCAAACAATCAACACAATGAACACATAACACAAAAGATTTAATGTGGAAACCCTATGAAGGGAAAAACCACCTGGGACCGACAACCCAAAATTGTTCACTCTTCTGAAGTGAGGTTAGTGAAGATCCAACCCTGTTAAAAGTTACAAACACACTGTGAAGTGTGACCTTGTTAGAGGATTTTAGACCAACCGTTATCGTCCAACCAACATTCACTATGGGGTTGACAGGATAATAATGTTCATTCTATGAATGATACATATAAGACTTTCAAGTCCTCAGTTAAGAGATTTATCTATTTACAATGGTTAAAATGTAATAGTAGGTGATCTGATTACAATGCAACTTCAATTACGGATTATCAGATCTATGTTAAGCTCATTTAAATCCTCTGATCAATATATCAATTCTATATCAACAATAATCAATGACTTACTGTCACTCGGTAATAGCTTTCTGACACTTGGTAAACTTTGCAGCTTGGTTCTCCTTAACTAGTTTGATTAGGCATACATGAAGCTTGTTCATATGATACTTCTATAGTTTCCTTCTTCTGGCATGAGTTTCCTAATGAAATCCTAGTCTCTTAAATAGAAAAGTAAACCATTTTCTTCTCCTCCACAAGATTTTTCTGCTTATTATCCTTCGTCCATTTTGCCACTTAAACCTTTCTTGGTTGATGTGTTAGTAACATGTTTTAATTCCATCCTTTAGATCTTCCTTGAATTATGCTAGCCATTGATCTTCATAACAAACATTATCTCCATCTCTGATTTCGAGATACTTTCTAGCTCATCAATCCTTATCCACTAAACTAATCATTTAGTTCCTTTCTCCTGCTTGGTTAACAAAGAAATGTGTCAGTGAACACAAGCTCGATTTATACTATGCTCAGTATACATTACACTACTCGGTGTATACTATGATGCTTCATCAACTGATCACACTGCCTTGTGTCTTTTAGCTCTTTTCCTCATCATAGATGAATGAAACATAATCAAGTCAATAACATAGGTTCATAGACTCACGAACAAGTTACTTAATGTATTCCTTATCCTCATGTATCATATACATCTTCCTCATGTAGATATTTATGTTCATCTCTTTTACTCCTTTTCTACAGATGTTTAGGTATTGTAACTTACAAGATAAGTGTTGTCAAATTAGTTGACATCAATGACAACATATTACTAATTTAATGATATTACATATCTAATCAACAACTCAGTGATCTCTAATCATAGATCTTCAAGTATGTTCTAAATCAGTTGTAGTTCATCAAGACTTAGATGTGAACTCCTATACTGAAGAGTTCCAAAAACTTTGCATGAGATCTAGAGTCGTAGAGGATGAGAAGGTGAAGGTAGCAAGATACCTTAATGGTCTTAGGTGGACCATACAAGATGAGATGAGTCGCTTGACTCCAAGTATCATTTAGAAGTGCCACCAAATTGCTATCAAGGTAGAAGAGAAACTAAAGAAGAAGCTGTTAGCACTCTAAAAAGATTTCATGGCCCTAGCATGTTTTTTTTGGTCCTTGCAATTATTTTTATGTCCCTAGCTTTGAAACCTTGGTGTAAAATTTGAAAACTAGCCGTTGGTAGGAAAAGCCCTTTGTTTTACCCTACCCCTATTCTAATTTGTTATTACTTTTTTAGGACACTTAAAATTCCCAAAAAGCATGTGTGCTTTTCTTCCCAGTTAATCACTTGTTCGCTTAATCCTTCATGGTCACTTTTATACTTTCAGCGATTCAGCGAACATGTCAGTCGTGCATTCTCTAAGTTCCTTGGCGGTTAGCTTTTTCTCTCAGTGATTACATGAACATAGTGTTTGCATAATCTCTTATTATTGAGATGTTATTTCTTAGCATCAAGTGACTTGACGTGGCAGTTTCTTGTTCTTTGGTCATGTATTCACGTGGTTTGTAGGCCTAGCATCTTGCAGTCTTTTAAAATCAACGACGGGCGCATGATCTTATAACTTTGACAGATCCCTTGAGACTATGTGACGACTGCCCGATCTTCTCATATACCTCTTTGCGGGTCCACATGGTAGGTGTGCTTACTTAGCACTTTCTCATTGGTCCACATATTAATGACTCATAATATTGTCAGTGGGGCCAACAATTTCGGAGGTTCAATGGTTTTGACAGTGGCAGAGCATCGACGGTCAACGTATGATCTTAAGGGTTATTTCTGACACATGAGGATTTAAGACCAGCCGTTGATTCTTTTTATGATGTAATGCTTTTAGACAGGTGGGTCCACTGCTAGGTGTGCTGATTTGGTAGTATCTGATTGGTCAATAGGAGTATGAAGTGGGGTGCTGTTAGTGGGACCAGTTTTCTTGGAACTAAAAACATAGTGTCAGAAGAAGTAGTAAGAAAGTTGAAAATGAAGAGCATACCCCACACAAATCCCTATAAAGTTACTTGGTTAAACAAGGGACAACATGTCCTTGTCAATGAACAATCTTGGGTGGAATTTTCTATTGGGAGGTATAAAGATAGAGTACTATGTGATGTCTTACCTATGGATGCATGTCACTTGATCCTAGGTAGACCATGGCAATTTGATTGACAGGCCATGCATGATGGAGTGAAGAACTCATACTCTTTTAAGAAGGATAATGTGACATTTAAAATCTAGTCACTATTAGAAGATGCAGAGGTGAAGTCATCTAGTCCCAATGTCCTCATGGTAAGTGAAAAGGAGTTCTTAGAAGTCCTAAAATAAGGAGAAGGAGTTGGCTTTGCACTGGTATTGAAGCCAAAGGAGGTAAGCAGTGACAAGACAGTCAAGAATCCATAATTACCAAAGGAGATACAAGACATGTTGTAGAGATATGAAGGCATTGTCAGTGATAGAAAAATATGAACCCTACCCCCTAAGAGAGTTGTAAGCCATAGGATAAACTTCATCCCTAGAGCTAGCCTTCCTAATAAGGTAGCCTATAAGATGACCCCTCAACAAAATGAGGAAATAGCCAAGAAAATTCAAGAGATCCTAAGCCAAGGTCTCATTAGGAAAAGTATCAGTCCTTGTGCCATACCCACTTTCTTAGCACCTAAAAAGGGAGGAACTTGGAGACTATGTAATAATTCAAGAGGCATAAATAGGATAACCATTAGGTATAGGTTCCCTATCCCTAGGATAGAAGACCTAATGGACTACCTAGGAGAAGCTAAGTACTTCACTAAGATTGACCTAAAGAGTGGTTACCACCAAATTAGAATCCATGAGGGAGATGAGTGGAAGACAACCTTGAAAACCACAGAGGGTTTGTATGAATGCCTTGTCATGCCATTTGGGCTCTCAAATGCACCCTCCAAATTCATGAGGCTCATGAATGAAGTCCTCAAGGACTACATTGGTAAATTTGTGGTAGTTTATCTAGATGATATAATAATCTATAGTACAACCAAGGATGAACATCTCAAGCATTTGGAGATTGTTTTTTTGAAGCTACATGAGGAGAAATTGATGATAAATTTGGAGAAATGTGATTTCATGAGGTAGGAGCTAGTGTACCTTGGGTTTTTATTGTCTCAAGGAAATCTTAAAATGGACCCTAGCAAAGTGGAAGCCATTCTCAATTGGCCTACTCCAAGGATAACAATAGAGGTAAGAAGTTTTTTTTAATCTCTATTGAGCATTTAAGGTTGTCCTTAGTATCAAAGGATAGTAAACAGGTCAGTCAGTTACTTATATTGAGACAATCGATAACTAGAAGTAAGACAGAGCAGTCAGTAAATCTTGTTACACTGAGCATCACACAGTTAACTGAGCACCAGTGACATCGACACTGACGGTTAGTAAACACCAATCATTGTAGTATACACTGAGAAGATTATACATTATTTACCAATGATCACAGAAAATGGCATAGTAATCAGAAATGGCACATTATTCTATGCAAATGGTTATAACAGATTGTAAAGTGGTTTACCAAGATCGAGGAGCATTTGTTGTAAGAGATATTCATTAAATGCAATGATTATCTTATTTGTATTAGTTGATCTAGGTTATTTTTCACCTTAGATCTTAGGGTTATGATTATTTTTGTAACCTAATTTTTGCTTAAGTGGGAAAATAGAACACTATATATTGTATATGTTCGCACCATTTTTATGAAGTTGTTGAACTAATATATATATGAATCATGGAGCACTTGAAGAATTTGCCTATCTTCAAGACAATCAGTTTACCGAGTAGAACAGAGTATAGAAGATATCAAATTGAGCAGAATCAGACAAGGCTACCGAATAGAGGATCATCATAGATAAGGTGATATTTTGATAAGAACTTATATTTCTATTTCAGACAATTGAGTTGTCAACTAGTAGATAATTTACCTATTACTTTCTGACAATTGTGATAGAGTTTTTGATAAATCTTTTAACAGAGTAGACTTAATAGTCTTTGTATAAATCTCTTAACTGAGTACACACTTCATGTAGTGTTGTTAAATCCTATAACTAGGTAAATCTAGCTGATCTAATATGTTACTCCTAAAAGGGTAAGATCACCAGAAGTGATCAAAACTTATAGCCTTAACAAGCAAACCTTTTCTATCTATAGTAGTGAAGAATTTGTGGGTGTCATCCCCACCGCAGTTTTTACCTTCTAACAAGGGTTTCTATGTTACCAAAATACTTGTGTTATGTGATTGTCATATTGATTTCATGTTGTTTACTTTCTTAAGTTAACTAGATGATTGATTTATGCAATTAGATTCAAGTTATTTTGATTGGTTATCATAGTATTCAGTTATTGATCAGAAAGGTTTTATAAGTAAAGTTTTGAAGGCACTAATTCACCCCTCCCCTCTCAGTACCTATCTCTCCTAATTCCAATAGTTTTCATGGTTTGGCTCAGTATTATATGAAGCTTATAAAGTAATTTAGTGCTATTTGTGCTCCTATGCTAGAAACCATAAAAGGAGGAATGGAAACTAAGTTTATATGGAATGATCAAGATAACCATGGTTTTGAATTTCTAAAGAAGAAGATTATTACTCAACCAATATTAACCTTGCCAAGTTTTGAGAAATTATTCACAGTTGAGTGTGATGCTAGTAATGTGGCCATAGGTGTTGTCTTGAGACAAGAGGGAAGACCAGTGGCTTTCCATTCTAAGCAATTAAGTGATGCTAAGAAGAAGTACTCTTCTTATGACTTAGAGATGTATGCTCTAGTACAAGCACTAAGAAAGTGGAGGCACTACTTGCTTCCAAAGGAGTTTGTGGTCTTTTCTGACAACCAAGCATTAAGCTTCCCAAATTCATAAGATAAGCTCAATCACAAACATATGAAATGGGTGGAATATCTGTAGGCCTACACCTTCAAAATCAAACAAAAGAAAGGATTGCAGAACAAGGTAGTAGATGCCTTAAGGAGAAGAGCTCTAAATATTCAATAGATACAATTTCAAAGCATGGGTGTTGACAACTTCAAGCATTTATATGGTGAAGATGAAGATTTTGCAGAAATCTACAAGGTATGCCAAAAATATAGAAATCATTTTCATAGTCAATTCTCTGAATATACCTTGCAAAGTGGTCTATTATTTAAGGGAGGTAAATTATGTATCTGAATCTAATCCAAGAGAAACACAATGGTGCACTTAGTGGCCATTTTGGTGTTAACAAGACCCAAGAAATTGTTCAAAGGTTTTATTTTTGGCCTAAGATGAACCTATATGTCAGAAAGTATGTAGAAGGATGCATTGTGTGCCAAAAGGCAAAAGGTACTTCTACCAATGCAGGCCTTTACCAACCCTTTCCCATTCCTAGCAGACCATGGGAGTGTTTAAGCATGGATTTTGTGGTAGGTTTACCCAAGACAAAAAATGGAATGGATAACATTTATGTTATTGTGGATAGATTCAGTAAGATGGAACACTTTGTAACTTACAAGAAAACTCAAGCTACCAGTCAAATAGCTTCCCTATTCTTCAAGGAAGTAGTTAGAAAACATGGTTTACCACTGAGCATAGTGTCAAACAGAGACACAAAGTACATGAGTCATTTTGGAAGACTCTAAGGGAAAATATAGGCACTAACTTGTCTTTTGGATCTGCATACTATCCTCAGACTGATGGTCAAATAGAGGTAGTAAATAGGAGTCTTGGTAACCTCCTAATGTGTTTAACTAAGGAGTATGGTCAAGCTTGGGACCAACTCATTGGTAAGGCAGCGTATACCTATAATGACACAGTAAATAGGACTACTGGTAAGAGTCCTTTTGAGATAGTCTATGGCCTTCATCCTAGAGGCATATATGAGATCAGATATCTAAAGAATGGAGCTAAGGGAAATGCCTATGCAGAAGACTTTGCAAATTCTATGCAAGAGATCTATGAGACAATGAAGAAGACACTCACTAAAAATACAGAGAAACTTAAGAACAAGGTTGATGAAAGAAAAAGAGATGTCCAATTCAAGGTTGGGGATCTAGTGATGGTCCATCTCAGTAAGGAAAGACTACAAAAAGGAGTGCCTCATACGCTTCAAATGAGAATGCTTGGTCCTTGTACAAACCTAGCCAAATATGGCACAAATGCATACAAAGTGGAATTGCCAGAGGATAGTGGTTTATCTCCTATATTTAATGTAGAAGACTTGGTCTTGTACAAAGGACCAATACTAGATCTAGATCATAGTTTGACTGAAGTTATCCAGGAGGTGGAGGAACTAAATTTTCCATCTCCACCAATTAAGAAGGCAAATCACATACTGGATTTCAGAATTTACAAGAAGACAAGGATGAAGGAATACAAAGAAAACTTGGTAAAGTGACATGGAAAAATGGATGCAGATGCAACTTGGATAAAGGAGTTAGAATTAAAAAACTTGGGCATTGATCTCAACTTACTCAATCCAAGGATGGATTGAAGTCTTTGCATTTGGGGAGGATGGTGCAGGAGCACCTAGGCTATCCCTAAAGCCTTAGACAATTTTGGCTTGTAAGTGACTCTAGCCAAGTTAATATTTCTTTTCTTTGACCTTAGAAGGTCTTGTTGTGTGTGAATAGATGGATTAGTAGTTAGTACTAAATCCAATCTAGTTTAGCTTAGTTTTATTTCAAGTTGTTAGTCCTTAAGATAGGCCTAAAATTGGGAAATGTGGTCTAAATGTGTCCCAGACTTAAGAAAAGTATGGAAGATGACTAAAAAGGCCTTAATGATGTTAATTCATTGAGTTATATGGGATAGAGGTCCTAAAAGTTAGTTGGTATCATAAATTAAAAAGATGCTCAAAAGTTGTCATGACAACATTAGCAGCTTTTGCAAATGTTGCATGAAACTTGAAAACCTTGAATTCCCTTCATTCTAGGAGTGGAAAATCAATGCTAGAGGCATAAAAACATGGGAGAGGCATCTTAAGATATTGTATGGCTCACTTCCTGAGGTAGAAGTTTTTGTGTGTAAGCTTTTGAATGTGAATATAGAAGAAATTATTCTGGGTTTTTGAGTACCGTTGGCTTCTTTGAATGGTGAAAATATGTTAATGGATTGAAAGGTTTAATAAAGTGTTGAATTCATGAAGTAGAAGTAGAAATAAGACCTTTTCATTTAGTGAGAAAGTAGTTTAGAATTGATCTGTTAGGCTTTTGAAATTGTTTAGGATTTAGAGTGTTTACTGGTCCAGTTTAGGTGAGTTTTGGTTTCATGGCTCCCTCATAGATTCCAACAATGGGAAACACAAGGGTTTGGAATAATATGGTAGGGGATCCAATGTACAGTGTATATATGAAGGGAAGAATCTTGAAGAACCAGATGGCCATTTTTAAGGTCATGCCCTAGGTGAGATTGGTGTACCCAGCTAGGTGTGTGACAGAGAAGGTAGAGTGTACGCATGCAGGGGAAAGAATGGAATAAAAAATAGAGTATGGTTTTAGATAGGCCATAAACATATTTATATTTGGTAGTGAGATTAGGCATTAGCCACTCCTCTAACCTAGATTTCTAGCAAGAAATTAGTAACCAGCTTAAGAATAGCCCTATTAGCCCTAAAATTAAGGAAGCTACTGTATGAAGGCCCCAGAACCCTAGAACCTAAAAAATATCTAAGGTCTCCCAAAAGGGTAGCTAAATGTCAAATTAGTTTTGGAGGTCATTTGGAATTTTTTAGCAAGAATTGAGAAAAGTACCTTGTTCAGGGCTACTAGAAATCACTTGGCCTAGTAAGCCAAAGGCAAGCTAGTTTGTGAACCCAATGGAAAAGATCTTTGAAATCTATTCAAATAAGATAAATGGGATCACCAAAGGATGTTTTGATGAAGAATGGACCCCCTGCATCACTTGTGACAAGTTGTGGTAAAAGAGCACTTGGAGTCATCCTAGGAGTAGTGAAGCATTGAGACAAAACTAGTGATTGTTGTCCTTCAAGGTTAAACACAAGAAGACTAACTATTGAAGTGGAGTTAGGGTAGTCTTAGGCTTGGATTCTTGAGGCTATTGAGATCCTAAAAGAGAGATTAGGATCCTAAATAGATTGGACAAGAGAATTTCTTGGTAACTTGTGTGAGCACACCTTGGAGCACTTCCATCACTTGTACATAACCTATTACTCTAGATAGAATGAAGTGGTTGGATTTCATCATCGAGGCTGGTATGCTATTAAGAGGGAGATAGTTGTGTAATCCAAAAAATTCTATGATGGAGAATCTCATCAACGAGAAGCATAGTGGAGGATTGGTTAAACATTTTGGTCGAGATAAAAACCTTTCTTTGGTTAGTGAGAATTATTATTGGCCACAGTTGCAGTAAGATGCCAAGAAGTTTGTATGAAGTTGCAAAGTATGTCAAATGGAATAAGGAGTAAAGAAGAATACAAGGTTGTATCAACCATTACCTATACCAAAGAATCCATGGGAGGATATTAGTATGGACTTTGTTCTTGGTTTACCAAGGACTCAACGGTGACATGATTCAATTTTTATGGTGGTTGATAGGTTTTCAAAGATGACATATTTCATTCCCCACAAGAAGACTAATGATGATGTTCATGTGGCAGAATTGTTTTTCAAAGAAGTGTTGAGACTACATTGTCTGTCGAAGAGCATAGTTTCAGATTGAGACACTAAGTTTGTTGGATATTTCTGGTGCACATTGTGGAATAATTTAAAGAGAAATTTGAAGTTCATCTCATCATATCATCCACATATTGATGGATAGACAAAGGTGGTGAATAGGAGTTTGGGGAATTTGTTGAGATGTTTGGTTGGAGATAAGCCAACAGGATGGGATTTGGTTTTACCATAGGTAGAATTTTCATACAATAATTATGTCAACAAGAGTACTCGTAAATCACCATTCTAAATTGTACATGAAAGTAGTCTCAGAAATGCTTCAGAGTTGTAGAAGATAGACAAAAGAGAGATAAGTAGTGTTGAAGCCAAGGATTTTGCAAAACATTTGAATGAGGAGGTGAGGAAGCACATTACTAAGATTAATAAATAGTATAAGGACAAGGAAGATGAGAAAGGGAGGCATAAGGAATTTTAGGTTGGGGATGAATTCCTGGCTCATTTGTGAAAGGAGGGATTTCTAGTAGGTAGATATGTTAGGAATAGTCCCAAGAGATAACTGAGAAGTGGGGGGGGGGGGGGGGGTGAATCAGTTATCTACAAGATTCAATTCTTTATCCAATTAAGTATACTTAAACATAAAGCATAAACACAATGAAAGAACACATGAACACATGATGCAGGATCATCCTGGGTGTAAGAGAAATCTTGCATCACCCAAAAATATTTATGTTTTTGTATTCAATAAGGGCTATCTTGTGTAGAGCTGCTATTTATGGAAACTTGCTGTTTTGGCTAAGTTGGTCATAAATCTTGGAATGTTGTGATTTTACATGTGGATGTTCATCTCAGTCATATTAGCCTGCCAGTAAAGTTTCATGGCTAGATCAGGTCTAGTTTTGAAGATATTGAAGATTTTCAGTATTGGCAATAGGGTACAAAAACTTTGAACTTAGTTTTGAAGGATTTAGAGGCTTCAGATGAGGTCAAAAATTTGGGTGATAGGTGCTTGCGTGAGTCAAGCCTGTAAAGCACTTCGTGGCCTTTCTGAAATGGGGTTATAATAGTCAATTGGGTCCACTGGTGATGCCTTATGGTCTTCAGAAGTCGGGTCACCTGAAATGGTGAAAAATAATTTTCCTTCAAAATTTTTGTTCGGGTTTCAAAAGTTATTTTGAGCCGACTCTGATGTAATAAATTGAAAAATAAAATAATTATAAGTTTGGTTGGCCCTAAGGGTTAAATTTTTGGAACCTTCTCAGGCGGTGGAAAATACCTATATAAAGAAGGCCCGTAGTGTTGTCTAGGGTAGTTCTGGGTATTGATTTGAGGCTTTTTCCTACAAAATATTGTAAGGGAATGCCCATGTGGCTTTGCATATTGTAATTCTAAAAGTTTGTAATTCCACATTGGTGGAGGTAATAACAAGCCAATTTTTTGTTCTTGCATATTGTTGTTGTTTCTTTGTTTCTATTATGTGTTTGTGGTATTAAAGGGGAGCACCCTTCATCAAGTGGTATTAGAGCAGGACTTCCTGAGTGTGTAAATAGATCATCGATTGTGAGGCAGTTTGCACCAGGATCGTGGGTTAGGGTTTCTGTGTAAATAGATCACCGACAGTGAGGTAGTTTGCACCAAGACCATGGTTAGGGTTTCGGCAAACATTATGAAAATGCCTCCATGAAGGGAATGTGGTGGAAGAGTTGGTGTTGTAACACTTGAGGTTAGAGCACTCCAGAGACAAGTGCGAGCATTGCAAGAAGAGATTCACAGAGGAATGAATCTTAATGTCAGAGATGAAAGTGAGGATGAAGCCGAAGAAGGAAATGATGATCAAGAAGAAGAAGAAGGAAAAATTTTGAATCGAGAAGAAGAAAGGCTTTTCCAGGCCATTTCCAAGATCGAAAAAAGACCTAAGATTGAAGTTCTGACATTTTCTAGAAATCTTAACCCAGAAGAATTGATCAACTGGATCAATGAACGTGAAGAATATTTTGAGTATGAAGATATTGAGGATCCTGATAGGGTCAAATTCATGAAGGCTAGACTGAAAGGTCATGCAAAGATCTGGTGGCAAGAGATTCAATTGGAGTGAAATAGAAGAGGGAAAGATAAAATCACAAGATGGGATCAGATGGTGGATAAATTGAAGCGACAATTCATCCCTGTTGATTATGAGCTTGACCTACTGAAGAAAATGCAAAGTTTGAAGCAAGTGAGATGATCTGTTTATGAGTATACAAAGGAGTTCTATCGAATCCTCATTAGAACAGGCCATGCAAAAACTAATAAGGAGAAAGTTGCTCATTACCTTAATGGGTTGAGGCCAAGCTTCAGGAGGAGCTGAATCTGCTTTGAATGAATAGCATTGAAGAGGCATACCAGTTTGCCCTAAAAGTGGAGGAAAATCTGAACAAGAAGTTTGAGAGTAGACAAAATGGAAGAGGTCGTGGTGGACAATCTGGTGGATGGTCATATGGAGGCCAGAATGAAAATCTGAAAAAGAAGGATGAGGCCAGTAGTAGTCAAAATTAGAGAGGAATCAATTCCAATCATTTCCAAGATAACAATAATAGAGATCAGAGAGGAAGAGGAAGAGGACAAGGTTAAGGAAGAGGAGGCTTCCGTGGAACATGTTTTCACTATGGAGAAGAAGGTCATAGGGCATTTGAATGTCCTAAATTCCAAGGAAGCAAAGATAGGAGGAACGAAGGCCAGGCCAGAGTTGCACATGTAGATGAAGATACCAGATCATCAAATTTAGAAGATGCTAAAAGAGAAGAAACACTGATTAACAGAAGAGTCCTGCTGAGTGGTGAGAATGAACCTGAACAAAGGAGGAGCCTATTTCACACTAGATGCAAGTGTGAGGGTAAATGTTGTGATGTGATTATCGATAGTAGAAGCACTAGCAATTTGGTGTCAGAAGAGATGGTGACAAAGTTGCAGCTCAAGAGACAGAAACACCCACATCCATATCAGATTGCTTGGGTGCAGGATGACCACAAGGTCATGGTCAGTGAATAGTTCCTAGTAAAGTTCAAGATCGGCGGGTACCAAGATGAGGTACTATGTGATATCATATCTATGGATGCATGTCATATGTTGTTGGGTAGACCATGGCAGTTTAACATATGTGTTGTACATGATGGTCGTGCGAATACCTATTCCATGAAAAAAGATGGAGTGCGACATAAGCTAAATCCATTGAAGGAGATTGAAGAAAAGGTATGTGGTAATGCAAGAATAACATTTGTTGATGGAAGAAAATTCCTAGATGGTATGAGGCATGAGCATGTGTGTTTTTCTTTAATTCAAAAAGCTGGTAAAGAGGAAGTAGAGGATGTACCTGTAGAGGTTGTAGATTTGTTGAATGAGTTTTAGGATATTGTATCTGATAATGTACCTAATGGATTACCACTAATAAGGAAGATCAGTCATCAGATGGATTTGATTCTAGGAGCCAGTTTTCCAAACAAGGCAACACACAGAATGACACTAGGAGAAAGTGAAGAGTTGAACAGACAAGTACATGAGTTATTACAGAAGGGGTTGATTTGAGAGAGTCTAAGTCCCTGTGCCATACCAACGGTATTAGCACCAAAGAAGAATGGAGAATGGAGGATGTGTATAGATTCCAGAGCAATAAACAAGATCACAATCAATTATAGGTTTCCATTTCCACGAATGGATGATATTATGGATTGTTTGAGTGGAGTTGTGTATTTTTCAAAGATAGATTTGAAGAGTGGATATCACCAGATTTGGATCAGAGAAGGAGATGAATGGAAGACTACCTTCAAGACAAAGGAAGGACTATATGAGTGGTTAGTCATGTCTTTTGGGCTAACCAATGCACCGAGCACTTTCATGCGGCCCATGAACGAGGTTCTGAAAGAGTTTCTGGATAAGTTTGTCATTGTTTACCTAGATGATATTTTGATCTTTAGCAAGACATTGGAGGAACATATGATGCACATTCATATGGTGTTTGAGAAGATGAGAGATGAGAAATTGTTGATTAATTTGAAGAAGTGTAGTTTTGTGAAGAAAGAGTTAGTGTAGTTGGGATTTGTAGTTTCAACAGAAGGTCTAAAAATGGACCTAGAGAAAGTACAGGCTATCTTTGAATGGCCTACTCCAAGGAGTGCTACTGACATAAGATCTTTTCATGGTTTGGCTAGATTTTACAAAAAATTTATCAGAAATTTTAGCAGTATTTGTGGACCCTTGACTGAAACAATGAGAGGGGATAGAAAAGAGTTCAAGTGGACTAATGGGGAAGATAAGAGTTTTAAACTGTTGAAATATAAAGTTACAGAACAACCTATTTTAGCACTTCCAGGTTTTAATAAGGTGTTTCAAGTAGACTGTGATACTAGTGGTACTACAATAGGAGCTGTTATGAGCCAAGAAGGTAAACCTATTGCTTATTTCAGTGAGAAGTTAAATGATGCCAAGAGGAAATATTCTATTTATGATCAGGAATTTTATGCTATAGTTCAGGCATTGAAGAAGTGGAGACACTATCTGCTTCCTAAGGAATTTGTTTTGTATATTGATCATCAAGCTTTGCAATATTTGAATAGTCAAGGAAAATTGAATCAAAGGCATTTGAAATGGGTTGAGTTTTTGTAGAGTTATACATTTGTTTTGAAACACAGAAGTGGAAAGTCTAATAGGGTTGTAGATGCACTTAGTAGAAGGCAACTATTGCTGAGAGAGATGTAGATTGAGGTGGTTGGGTTCAGGGAACTCAAGAATTTGTATCCAGAGGATCCTGAGTTTGGTGAAGCTTGGAAAGCTTGTAAAGAACCTGTTACTCTAGACAGAATGAAGTGGTTGGATTTTATCATTCAGGATGATATGCTATTCAGAGGGAGTCAGTTGTGCATTCTAAGAAGTTCTATGAGGGAGAATCTCATCAAGGAGAGGCATAGTGGAGGATTGGATGGACATTTTGGTCAAGTTAAAACCCTTACTTCGGTTAGTGAGAATTATTATTGGCCACAGTTGCACCAAGATGTCAAGAAGTTTGTATAGAGTTGCAGAGTATGTCACATGGTGAAAGGAGTGAAGAAGAATACAGGGTTGTATCAGCCATTACCTATACTAGAGAAGCCTGGGGAGGATATCAGTATGGACTTTGTTCTTGGTTTACCAAGGACACAGTGGGGACATGATTCAATTTTTGTAGTAGTTGACAGATTTTCAAAGATGGCACATTTTGTTCCCTGCAAGAAGACTAATGATGTTGTTCATGTAGCAGAATTATTTTTCAGAGAAGTGGTGAGACTACATGTTTTGCCAAAGAGTATAGTTTTAGATAGGGACACTAAGTTCATTGGATACTTCTGGTGTACATTGTGGAAGAAGTTGAAGATAGATTTGAAATTCAGCTCATCACATCATCCACAAACTGATGGACAGACATAGGTGGTGAATAGGAGTTTGGGAAATTTGCTGAGATGTTTGGTTGGGGATAAGCCAACAGGATGAGATTTGATTTTACCATAGGTAGAATTTGCATACAATAATTCTATCAATAGGAGCACTAGTAAATCACCATTCCAGATTGTATATGGAAGTAGTCCCAAAAATGCATCTGTATTGAGAAATATAGATAAAGGAGAAATAATTAGTGCTGAAGCTGAGGATTTTGCAGAACATTTGAAGAACATCCATGAGGAGGTGAGGAAGCACATTACCAAGATGAATGCATAGTATAAGGCTAAGGCAGATGAGAAAAGGAGGCATAAGGAATTTTAGGTTGGAGATGAAGTCATGGTTCATTTGCAGAAGGAAAGATTTCTAGTTGGTACATATAACAAGTTGAAAATGAAGAAGTTTGGGCCATGTAGGATACTAAAGAAGCATGATTCAGGAAATGCATATGAGGTAGAATTGCCTACTGAGCTAAATATATCACCAGTGTTTAACATTTTAGATTTGATAGAGTATCATGAAGGAGGTGTTGAAGATGAGGTTACAGCAGCACAGTGGAGTATTCTAGCAACTAGTTTAGATATCAAGGAGATTGAAGACATACTGGATAGTCGTGTTGACATAAGCACAAGGAACATGACATATGAAGAATATCTGGTGAAGTGGAAAGGATGACCTATTGAAGATTCATCATGGCTAACAAAGGAGGAGGTTAACCATCTTGGTTTTCCTCTACACACGTACGACATGATAGGGTCACTTCTCAAATTACCCTGGGTGTCTGATGCCGGAGCATCCTGGGTGTAAGAGCAATCCTACATCACCCAAAAATATTTATGTTTTTGTATTCAATAAGGGCTATCTTGTGTAGAGCTAGTATTTATGGAAACTTGCTATTTTTGGTAAGTTGGTCATAAATCTCAGAATGTTCTAATTTTACATGTGGAGGTTCATCTCAGTCATATCATCTTGCCAGTAAAGTTTCATGGCTAGATTAGGTCTAGTTTTGAAGATATTGAAGATTTTTGGTATTGGCAGCAGGGTACAAAAACTTTGAACTTAGTTTTGAAGGCTTTAGAGGCTTTGGATGAGGTCAAAAATTTGGGTAACATGCACTTACAAGAGTTAATCTTGTAGAGCACTTCGTGGCCTTTCCAAAATGGGGTTATAATAGTCAATCGGGTCAACTGGTGATGACTTATGGTCTCTGAAAGTCAGGTCACCTGAAATGGCAGAAAATAATTTAACTTCAAAATTTATGTTCGGGTTTCAAAAGTTATTTTGAGCTGACTCTGATGTAATAAATTGAAAAGTAAAATAATTCTAAGTTTGGTCGGCCCTAAGGGATAAATTTCTGGAACCTTCTCGGGCAGTGGAAAATGCCTATATAAAGAAGGCTTGTAGTGTTGTCTAGGGTAGTTCTAGGTAGTAGATCTGGGTATTGATTTGAGGCTTTGTCTTATAGAATATTGTAAGGGAATACCCATTTGGCTTTGCATATTGTAATTCTGAAAGTTTGTAATTCCACATTTGTGGAGATAATAAGAAGCCGATTTTCTATTCTTGCATATTATTGTTGCTTCTTTGTTTCTTTTATGTGTTTGTGGTATTAAAGGGGAGCACCCTTCATCAACACAACACCAATATTTTGGTTACGGGGAAACCCAAATAGGTAAAAATCCTAGTGGGACTTGATACCTACTAATATTTTATACTAGTGTATAATGGTCCTTGTTAGAAGATCCTTTACCTTGTTAGGAGTAGGTTTACAATAGATTAAGTATAGTAGACCTGATCAAGGGTCAGACCCTATTAGGAGTATTTTACAATTGTCCTTGTTAGGGGAGAGGACACACTATCTGAGAGCTCACTGCTCAAATGGGAGAAGGCTATAACCTTCTGAATAACAGATACACACTATATCTGGATCTTGGTGAACTACGCTTTGACCTACTATCTAGATTAGTTCCAATGAATAGCACAAGTACTTTACTTGGTCACATAGAACTTCTTCTAGTGGCTTAACACTTCACACACTCTGCTCTGTTGTGCTTAATCAACCATGAACCACACTCTAGCAATCACAAATGACTGCCTATAAATATCTTTCCTCCAAATGATATAATCAAGTCAACTTGTTAGAACCACCTTGAAATCATATTAAAGAAACCATAAAAAATTCCAATAAAATTCTATTGGCTCTACTATGCATGCAACACATTTTGGGACCTATTTAATAAAATAATTGTAGACACACGCTACACACTGTCGGCTCTACCAAAATGGCTGCAACTTTCTTTGTAGGCTGAATTAACCCATACTCTCTTAACCAAACATAAATAACAGTTATCCTAGCTTAACTCCAAGGGCACATATCCTTAAGATAGGCACAACTCAAGAATCAATAAAATCTCTATCGGCTCTTCTGAACAAACATAGGAAACTACTGCTGGCAAATAACGACTGCATAACTTCACTTCTACTCATTAATAGACTATGCATCCATAACTAAAACATCACTAACATGTCTTCAACATATATCTAAGTGCACAAGGCTCCATGATAACTATACAGACAACCATACACAAAAACTGTCTGTTACTTTGTCAGGAACACTGCTGAGACTAGCTGCTATATAACTATATGTACTAACAGTTAATCTCTATGCCCATCATATCATGCTAATATCATGTCCATGCTACATATACTAAAAGCTTACTACATAAGACTTCCATGCATGCTACTTTCCATATGTTGTCATCAATGACAAACATACAGTCAGTACTAGCTTGCTGGAAAATCTCCAACAATCTCCCCCTTTGGCATTGATGGCAACATGTGGAATGAAAAACCACCACCAACCCAAATGAATATTTCTTTTATAACATTCTCCATTTCCTCTTCAAAAATCCCCCAAAGATGAATCCTCCATCTGCTGCAATATTTTATGATATTCTCCATTTACTCAATTGTACTACTATCATAACTGAATGTTGCTCCCCCTTAATATATTACTGCTCTTTTTACTTCTATTTTTCATGACTCTATATATACTCGCCCTTTGACATCAATGAAAAAGGGCACCATTCCTTTTAAGCATCGGTACTACTCCCGAGGTAGAGTAGTCAACCTTCCACCAGTCCCATAGGACTGATGCCTTTGCTTCTTTCTTCTAAGTAGAATCAAGGAAGGGAATGACTCCCAACTTTTCCATGAGATACTCAAAAGTATCCTTAGGCAAGGGCTTTGTGAGTATATCTGCCAACTGATCTTTAGTACTCACATAGTTTGACTTTATTTCTTTCTCTTCCACTTTCTCTCTTAGGAAGTGATACTTGATCTCAATGTGCTTTGTCTTTGCATGCATCATAGGGTTCTTTGACATATTGATAGTGCTAGTGTTATTACAGTGAATAAAAATAGGATAATCAATTTGAATTCTGAAATCCTTTATCATCTGCTTGATCCAAACAATTGTAGAATAATTCAAGGTTGCTCCAACATACTCTGCTTCTACTGTTGATTGAGAAATACAATTTTGTTTCTTTCTTGTCCAAGTGACAACTCTATCCCCAAGAAACACTGCTCCACTTGATGTACTCTTTCTGTCATCAACACATCCTGCCCAATCTGCATTAGTGTAGACATGAAGCTCAACATTTTTTGAATTAGGATACCATAGACCATAATCTATATTTCCCTACAAGTATCTGAATATTCTTTTTACTACCATGAGGTGACTTTGTTTAGGTTCTGCTACAAATCTTCCAATGATGCCAACTGTATTAGAAATATCAGGTCTAGTCTGAGTAAGATATATGAGTTTACCAATCATAGACTTATACAATGTTATATCTACTACTAATGAGTCATCTTCTTTTGTAATCTTGCATCCAGTGATAATAGGGGTTCCTACCAGCTTGCAATCATCCATCTTGAATTTATTCAGTATCTCTTTCACATACTTTGATTGATTAATGAAAATTCCTTTTTTTGACAGCTGCACATTTAGTCCCAAAAAGTATTTGATAGGACAAATCATACTCATCTCAAACTCATTATGCATTTCTTTGGCAAATTCAGCACTGAGCTTGTCATTACCTCCAAAGATAATGTCATCAACAAATATAGCTACAAGTAGTAAACCTTTAGACGTCTCTCTAATGAATAGATTACAATCTATTACTCCTTTCTTGAATCCAATCTTTGTTAAGTATCCATCTAGTCTCTCATACCATTCTCTAGGGGCTTGCTTTAGTCCATAGAGGGCCTTCTTCAATCTGCATACCATATCAGGTCTATCTGATAAGGTGAATCCTTCCAGCTACTCAATGTATACTTCTTCTTTCAAGTTTCCATTCAGGAATGCTAACTTGACATCCATCTGATAACCTTTGAAGTTTTTGACTGTAGCATAGGCTAGAAACAACTTGATAGCTTCTAATCTGCTCATAGGTGAAAATGTGTCTGAATAATCAATGTCTTCTCTTTGCGCATATCACTTACATACTAATTTTTCTTTATTTCTTACTACCGCACTATCTTCATTCATCTTGTTTCTGAATATCCACTTTGTTCCAATCACATTCTTATCACTAGGTCTTAGGACTAGTTCCCAAGTGTCATTCTTAATGATCTGATCAAGTTCTTCTTTCATCACATCATGCCAATCGGAATCATTACAAGCATCTTAAACACTTAAAGGTTCAATCTGAGATAGTAAACATACCACTTCACTGCAAGGTGAGTTCTTTGCTTGTGATATTGTTAAGACTTTGCCGCTCTGATCTCCAATGATGTTCAACTTGGAATGATTTCTTGATGTAAAATTTGGAACTTTATGTGATGTTGACTCATCAGCCTTAGGAGTATTTTCTTCACTTGTCTCAAGGTCATTGAATAGCACATCAATACTGTCAAACATTTCTTCAATAACTATGTCACTAGTGGAGGGTTTAGGTTCTTCTTCAATCATGGGTGAGTAATTATGATATCTTTCTTGAATCATAAACTTTTCATCAATCTTTACATGAGCACTTTCAATGATCTTTTTCAATCTTAAATTGAAACATCTATAAGCTTTACTTTTAGTAGAGTAACCAAGAAAAATACCTTCATCACTTCTTGCATCAAACTTGCCTACTGCTTCATCCGTCTTGATGTAGCACTTGCTTCCAAAGATTACGAAGTATTTTACTGTGGGAACATTACCAAACCATAGCTCATAAGGTGTTTTGTCAGTGCCTAGCCTTAATTTAATTATATTGATGGTATAGACTATTTTATTGACCGCATCTCTCCAATAGGTGTGTGCAACTTTTCCTTCTATCATAATGGTGCATGCTGTATTAAGAATGATCCTATTCCCTCTCTCTACAATTCCATTCTGCTGAGGGGTTCTACGTTCACTTAACTATCTCTTTATGCCATGTTCTTCGCAGTACTCATAGAATATGTCAGAGGTGAATTCTCCTCCTCTATCCGATCTCAAACATTTTATCTTTAGTCCAGATTCAATCTCAACCTTAGCTTTGAATATTTTGAACTTCTCAAAATCTTCTGAATTGTCTTTCAAGAATGCAACCCACATCATCCTAGTATAATCATCAACAAACAAATGAAATACCTTTCACCATAGTATGATCTTGTTTGAGTTGGACCACATAGGTCTGTATGAATCAAATCCAACTCATTCTCTGCTGAATTCTGCTTGCTCTTGAATGAATTTCTCACATGCTTCCCCATCACATATTTCTTGCATATAGTATCAACTGGCTTTGCTATGCTAGGTAGATCTCTTACTACCTTAACATTTGTTATCTTTACTATGTTATCAAAATTGATATGACATAGTCTTTTATGCCACAACCAACTGTCATCAACTTTAGCAACAAAACAAATTGCTTCTGAATTAAGTTGAAAAACATTACCTCTTGTCTTTGTGCCTGATGCAATAAAAACACCATCATTATTGTTAATGATGTATTTGTAATCTTTGAACTCCAACTGATATTATTTTCCAAGTAACTATCCAACACTGAGAAGGTTATGTTTCAAACCATCGACATAAAGAACATCATCAGTACTGTTCTTTCCATTCAAAGTGATGGCTCCTCTACCAACTATAGGTTTAGGAGTGTTGTCTCCAAATCTAACCATACCACCATTGTATTTATCCAAATGAACAAACCTACCTTTATCACCTTTCATGTGATGTGAACAACCACTATCTATAATCCAATCTGTCCTTATGTCAGCTTATGAAATCAATGCAAGCTCTTGATTCTCTTTCTCATCTTCATGAGTTGTCTTATTATTGATTTTGTGTATAATAGAAATGAATCCAATTTATTCTTCACTAGATTCTTCATCTGAGACTCCATCTCTAGCATGGTAGCATTCCTTAAAATACTTAGGCTCGTAATCCTTTTTGAACTTTCTAGCTCTAGTGGGACACTTAGATGCAAAGTGACCGATCTTATTACATGAAAAGTACTTAAATGGTAATTGACCTTCATATTTTCCTTTTCCTTTCTTTTCTCTTTTGGGAATCATAGAAATAAAATCATCTAATGTTTTCTCTTCATCATCATCATCAAAATTACCACAACTATTTGCAGATTTCTTACCATGAATTGTTGCTTTGAAAGCTGTCTCACTCTTTGGTTCTGTCTTCAATCTTGAAATCTCAAAAGCTAATATTTTTTTGATCAAGGTCTCTCTCTTGAAATTAGATGTAAGCCACATGGTCTCATCAAGGATGTTTATCTTGCCTTCATATTTTGGAGTAAGAGTAGTGATTAACTTGTCCATAATGTCCTCCTCTGAAATCTCTCCACCATTGTTCCCGATTCCAACAACTGCTTCATTTATTCTTTGATTGTAAGCTCTGATATTTTATTTAGGAAGCATCTCTAATGCATTGTATCTTTTCTTGCATGTCTTTTTTCCCACATCCTTTTCTTGTTTGTCTCCTTCAAATATATCTTCTAGGTGCTTCCATATTTTATGGGTTGTATCTATCTTTTTTACTTTTGAAAATTCACCATCAGATAGGGCACTGATAAGGGCTTCTTTAGCAATAGCATTCTGATGAAATAATTCCTTTTGTGTGTTAGTAGCATCATCTTTTTCAAGGTCTTCTAAAGTAGGAATCTTGGCTACTTTGATAGTTACATTAAAAATTTCAAAGGCAATGCACTACAAAATTAGTCACCATCTTGTTCTTCCAATCAAGATAATTCTCTCCATTGAACTTAGGACTTTCTTTCCTAAAGTACACCATATAATCAACCTCAAGTTGTTAAAACTTCTCTCTGAGGCACTTAGCTCTGATACCAATTGCTAGGAATAGTCCCAAGAGATAACTGAGAGGGGGGGGGGGGGGGTGGTGAATCAATTATCTACAAGATACAATTCTTTATCCAATTAAGTATACTTAAACATAAAGCATAAACACAATGAAAGAAAATATGAACACAACACCAATATTTTGATTATGGGAAAACCCTCATTGGTAAAAACCCTGGTGGGACTTGATACCCACTAATATTATGTTCTAGCGTATAATGATCCTTGTTAGAAGATCCTTTACCCTATTAGGAGTAGCTTTACAATATATTAAGTATAGTAGACCTGGTCAAGGGTTGGAACCTGTTAGGAGTCTTTTATAGTTGTCCCTGTTAGGGGAGAGGATGCACTATTCGAGAGCTTACTACTCAAATGGGCGAAGGCTAAAACCTTCTGAATAACAGATACACACTATATCTAGATCTTGGTGAACTGTGCTTTGACCTACTGTCTGGCTTAATTCCAATGAATAGAACAAGTACTTTACTTGGTCACATAGACCTTCTTCTGATGGCTCAACACTTCAAACACTCTGCTTTGCTGTGCTTAATCAACAATGAACCACACTCCAGCAATCACCAATGACTACCTATAAATATCTTTCCTCCAAATGATATAATCAAGTCGGCCTATTAGAACCACCTTAAAATCATATTAGAGAAACCATAATAAACTCCAATCAACATTCTGTCAGCTCTACTATGCACGCAACACATTCTGGGACGTATCTAATGAAATAATTGTAGATGCACGCTACACACTGTCGGCTCTACCAAAACAACTGGAACTTTCTTTGTAGGCTGAATTAACTCATGCACTCTTAACAAAACATCAATAACACTTCTCCAAGCTTAACACCAAGGGTGCATATCCTCAAGATAGGTAGAACTCAAGAACCAATAAAATCTCTATTGGCTCTTCTGAACAAACACAGGAAACTATTGCTGGTGAATAGCGACTGCATAACTTCACTTCTACTCATCAACAGACTATGCATCCATAAATGAAACATCAATAACCTGTCTTCAACATATATCCAAGCATGCAAGGCTCCATGATAACTATACAGACAACCATACACAAAACATTGTCTATTACTTTGTGAGGAACACTAATGACACTAGCTGCTATATAACTATCTATACTAATAGTTAATCTCTGTGCCCATGACATAATGTTGATATCATGTCCATGCTACATATACTAAAAGCTTACTGCATAAGACTTCCATGCATGCTACTTTCGATATGTTGTCATCAATGACAAACATACAGTCAGTACTGGCCTACTGGAAAATCTCCAACAACATATAACAAGTTGAAAATGAAGAAGTTTGGGCCATGTAAGATACTGAAGAAGCATGATTTAGAAAATGCCTATGAATTAGAGTTTTCTACTAAGATGAATATTTAACTAGTATTTAACATTTGAGATTTGATAGATTATTATGAAGGGGTGTTGAAGATGGGATCACAAAAGCACAGTGGATTATTGAGGATATACTAGATAGTTGTGTTGGTAGAAACACAAGGAACAAGACATATGAAGAATATATGGTCAAATGGAAAGGATGACCTCTATAAGATTCTATTAGGAATAGTCCCAAGAGATAACTGAGAGGGGGGGGTGAATCAGTTATCTACCAGTTTCAATTCTTTATCCAATTAAGTATACTTAAACATAAAGCATAAACACAATGAAAGAACACATGAACACAACACCAATATTTTGGTTACGGGGAAACCCAAATAGGTAAAAACCTAGTGGGAATTGACACCCACTAATAATATACACTAGTGTTTTATGATCCTTGTTAGAAGATCCTTAACCCTGTTAGGAGTCGCTTTACAATATATTTAGTATAGTGACCTGGTCGAGGGTCAGACCCTGTTAGGAGTCTTTTACAATTAACCCTGTTAGGGGTGAGGATGCACTATCTGAGAGCACACTGATCAAAGGGGTGAAGGCTACAACCTTCTGAATAAAAGATACACACTATATCTAAATCTTGGTGAACTATACTTTGACCTACTATCTGGATTAGTTCCATTGTATTGCACAAACACTTTACTTGGTCACATAGACCTTCTGTTGATGGCTCAACACTTTGCACACTCTGCTCTGCTCTTCATAATCAACTCTAAACCATACTTAGCAATAAAAAATGACTGCCTATAAATGTCTTTCCTCCAAATGATATAATCAAGTTGGCCTATTAGAACCACCTTGAAATCATATTAGAGAAACCATAATATACTCCAATAATAATTATGTCAGCTCTACTAAGCATGCAACATATTTTGGGACCTGTCCAGTATTAACAATTGTAGATGCACGCTACACACTGTCAACTCTACCAAAGTAACTAAAACTTTCTCCTCAAGATGAATTACATCATGCACTCTTAGCCAAAATTTATAACTATTCTCCAAGCACTAATCCAAGGGTACATACCAAAATGATAGGCACAACTCCTGAACCAATATAATCTTTGTCAGCTCTTCTGAATAAACATAGGAAACTACTACAACTGAATAACGACTGCATAACTTTACTTCTACTAATCATCAGACTCTGTGTCCATGAATGTAACATCACTAACATGTCTCCATCACATATCCAAATGTGCAAGGCTCTATGACAACTTTATAGATAATCATTCACCAAACACTGCATGTAACTCTGTCAGGAACACTGCTGACACAAGCTACTATATAACTATCTGTACTAACAGTTAACCTTCGCATCCATGATATCATGCTGATAACATTTCCATGTTGTATATACCATAAGCTTACTAGATAAGCCTTCCATGCATGCTACTTAACATATGTTGTCATCAATGACAAAGATACAGTCAACACTGGCTTGCTGGAAAATCTCCAACAATCTCCCCCTTTGGCATTGATGGAAACATATTGAATGAAAAACACCATCAACCCAAATGAACATTTATTTTATAACATTCTTTGTTTCCTCTTCAAAACTCCCCCAAGGATGAATCCTCCTTCTACTGCAATATTCTTCAACATTCTCCATTTCCTCAACTAAATTGCTTCCATGACGAATACTACTCCCCTTTAGTATATTACTTCTTCTTTTTCTTTTTCTTTTCATGACTATATATTACTCCCCCTTTGACATCAATGACAAACAATGCCAAATAGTTTAAGCACCGGTACTACTCCTAAGGTAGAGTAGTTAACCATCCATCAGTCCTTGAGGACTGATGCTCTTTCTTCTTTCTTCTAAGCAAAATCAAGGAAGGGAATTACTCCCAACTTCTCCCTGAGATACTCAAAAGTATCCTTTGGCAAGGGCTTTGTGAATATGTCTACTAGCTGATCTTTAGTACTCATATAGTCCAACTTAACTTCTTTCTTTGCTAATTTCTCTCTTAGAAAGTGATATGTGATCTCAATGTGTTTTGTCTTTGCATGCATCATAGGGTTCTTTGACATATTGATAGTGCTATTGTTATCACAATGTATAATAATAGGATAGTCAATCTAAATTCCAAAATCTTTTATCATTTTCTTGATCAAAACAATTGTAGAACAATTCAGGGATGCTGCACCATAACCCATTTTTGTTGTTGACTGAGAGATACAATTTTTCTTGCTTGTCCAAGTGACAAATCTATCATCAAGAAATACTGCTCCTCTAGATGTACTCTTTCTATCATCAACACATCCTACCCAATCTGCATTAGTATATACATGAAGCTCAACATTTTTGAATTTGGATACCATAGACCATAATCTATAGTGCCTTGCAAGTATCTAAATATTATTTTTAATGCCATGAGGTGACTTTGTTTAGGCTCTACTGCAAATCTTCCAACTATGCCAACTGCATTGGAAATATCAGATCTAGTTTGAGTAAGATAAATTAGTTTGCCAATCATTGACTTGTACAATGTTATATCTACTACTGGTGAGTCATCTTCTTTTGTAAGCTTGCATCTAGTTATCATAGGTGTTCCTACTAGTTTGCAATCATCCATCTTGAATATCTTTAATATCTCTTTCACATACTTGGATTGATTAATGAAAATACCTTTCTCTATCTGTTGCACATTCAATCCCAAAAAGTATTTGATAGGTCCAATCATGCTCATCTCAAATTCACTCTGCATTTCTTTAGAAAATTCAGCACTAAGTTTGTCATTACCTCGAAAGATAATGTCATCAACAAATATAGCTACAAGTAGTAAACCTTTAGATGTCTCTCTTATGAATAGATTACAATCTGCTACTCCTTTCTTGAATCCAATCTTTGTTATATATCCATCTAGTCTCTCATACCAAGCTCTAGGGGCTTGCTTAAGTCCATACAGGGCCCTTTTCAATCTACATACCATGTCAGGTCTTTCTGATAAGGTGAATCCTTTTGGCTTCTCAATGTATACTTCTTTTAATTCTCCATTCGAGAATGCTGACTTGGCATCCATCTGATAGACTTTGAATTTTTTGACTATTGCATAAGCTAGAAACAACTTAATATCTTCTAATCTGCTCATAGGTGCAAATGTGTCTGAATAATCAATGCCTTCTCTCTACGCATATCCCTTACATACGAACCTTGCTTTATTTCTTACTACTGTACCATCTTCATTCATCTTATTTTTGAATATCCATTTTGTTCCAATCACATTCTTATCACTTGGTCTTGGGACCAGTTCCCAAGTATCATTCTTGATAATCTGGTCTAGTTCCTCTTTCATATCATCATGCCAATCTGAATCATTACATGCATCTTCAACACTTAAAGGTTCAATCTGAGCCAGTAAACATACCACTTCATTGCTTGCTAAATTCTTTGTTTTTGATCTTGTTGTGACTTTTCTGCTCTGATCTCCAATGATGTCATCCTTAGAGTGATATCTAGATGTATATTTTGGAGCTTTAGATGAAAATGACTCATCTTCCTTCTGAGTTTCTTCTTCACTTGTTTCAGGGTCATTGAAAAATACATTGATACTGTCAAACATCTCTTCAACAATTGTCTCACTAGTGGAAGGTCTGGGTTCTTCTTCAATCATAGGTGATTAATCATGATATCTTTCTTGAACCATAAACTTTTCATTAATCTTAACATGAGCACTTTCAATGATCTTCTTCAATCTTAAATTGAAACATCTATAAGCTTTTCTTTTAGTAGAGTAACCAAGAAAAATACATTCATCACTTCTTGCATCAAACTTGCCTACTGCTTCATCCCTCTTGATGTAGCACTTGATTCCAAAGATTTTGAAGTATTTCACTATGGGAACATTACCAAACCATAGCTCATAAGGTGTCTTGTTTTCCCTAGGGCTTAATTGTATTCTATTGATTGTATAGACTATTGTATTGACCACATCTCTCCAATAGGTGTGTTCAACTTTTTCTTCAATCATGATTGTGTGCATTGTATCAATGATAATCTTGTTCCTTCTCTCTGCAATCCCATTTTGCTGAGGGGTTCTAGGTGCACTTAATTGTCTTTTCATGCCATGTTCTTTACAATATTCATAGAATCTGTAAGAGGTTAATTCTCCTCCTCTATCCGATCTTAGACAAAGTATCTTTAGTCAAGATTCATTCTCAACTTTAGCTTTGACTATTTTCAACTTCTCAAATGCTTCTGACTTATCTTTCAACAATGCAACCCACATCATTCTAGAATAATCATCTACAAAAAAAATGAAATACCTTTCACCATAGTAAGATCTTGTTTGAGTTGGTCCACATAGGTCTGTATGAATCAGGTCCAATTTATTCTCTGCTGAATTATGGTTGCTCCTAAATGAATTCCTTACATTCTTTCCCATTACACATTCCCTGTAGATGGTATCAACTAGATTTGCAATGCTAGGTAGGTCTCTTACTGCCTTAACATTACTGATCTTTACTATCTTATCAAAATTGATATGACATAGTCTTTTGTGCCACAACCAACTATCATCTACTTTAGCAAAAAAACAACTTGCTTCTAGATTAAGATGAAAAACATTACCTTTGGTCTTTGATCTTGATGCAATCATTTCTCCTTCTTTTTTGTTAATGATGCACTTGTTTCCATTGAATTCCAATCTATAACCTTTTTCAAGTAACTACCCAACACTTAGTAGGCTATGTTTCAAACCATCAACATAAAGAACATCATTAGTACTATTCTTTCTATCCAAGGTGATGGCTCCTCTACCAATGATAGGTTTAGGGGTGTTATCTCCAAATCTAACCATGCCTCCTTTGTATCTGTCCAACTGAACAAATCTAGCTTTGTCTCCTGTCATGTGATGTGAGAAACCACTATCAATGATCCAATCTATCCTGATGTCATTTTGTGAAATCAAAGCTAATTCTTGTGAATCCAATTTCTTCTTCTACTGATTCTTTATCTGATACTCCATCTCCAACATAATAACATTCCTTTGTATACTTAGGCTTGTAGTTATTCTGGTATCTTTTAACTCTTGTAGAACACTTAGATGAAAAATGACCAATCTTATTACATGAAAAGCATTTAAATGGTAATAGACCTTCATATTTCCCTTTTCCTTTGTTTTCTCTTTTATCAATAATAGCAATGAAATCATCTAGTGTTTTCTCTTCATCATCATCATCAAAATTACCAGAAGTTCTTTCAGATTTCTTACTATGGACTGATGCTCTGAAGGCTGTTTCACTTTTGGGTTCTATCTTCAATCTTGAAATATCAAAAGCTAAAATTTTGCTGATCAAGGTCTCTCTTTTGAAATTTGATGTAAGCTATATGGTCTCATCAAGTATGTTGATCTTGTTTTCATACTTTGTTGTGAGAGTGGTCATCAATTTATTCATAATGTCTTCTTCTAAGACCTCTCCACCATTGTTCCTAATTCCTGCAACTACTTAATTAATCCTTTGGTTGTAAGCTCTAATGTTCTCTTTAGGTAGCATTTCTAATGCATTGTATCTTTTCTTGTTTATGTCCTTCAAACATGTCTTCTAGGTGCTTCAATATCTTGTAGGCTGTGTAAATTTTCTTTATCTTTGAAAACTCACTATCAGATAGGGCGTTGATAAGGGCTTCTTTTTCTATTTCATTCTGATTGAACAAATCTTTCTACTTGCTTGTAGCATCATCCTTTGCAAGATCTGCTAGAGAGGGGATCTCAACTTCCTTGACAGCCAATTCAAAAACTTCAAAAGCAATGCACTGCAAATGTGTCATCATCTTGTTCTCCCAATCAAGATAATTCTCTCCATCAAACTTAGGATTGTCTTTTCTAAAGAATTCCATCTGATCAACCTCAAGTTGTTAAACTTTCTCTCTGAGGCACTTGGCTCTGATACCAATTGCTAGGAATAGTCCCAAGAGATAACTGAGAGGGGGGGTGAATCAGTTATCTAATAGTTTCAATTATTTATCCAATTAAGTATACTTAAACATATAGCATAAACACAATGAAAGAACACTTGAACACAACACCAATATTTTGGTTACAGGGAAACCCAAATAGGTAAAAACCCTGGTGGGAATTGACACCCGCTAATAATCTACACTAGTGTTTTATGTTCCTTGTTAGAATATCCTTAACCCTGCTAGGAGTTGCTTTACAATATATTTAGTACAGTGACCTAGTTAAGGGTCGGACCCTGTTAGGAGTCTTTTACAATTAACCATGTTAGGGGTGAGGATGCACTATCTGAGAGCACACTGATCAAAGGGGTGAAGGCTACAACCTTCTGAATAAAAGATACACACTATATCTAAATCTTGGTGAACTGCGCTTTGACCTACTATCTGGATTAGTTCCATTTTATTGCACAAATACTTTACTTGGTCACATAGACCTTCTATTGATGGCTCAACACTTTGCACACTCTGCTCTGCTCTTCATAATCAACTCTGAACCATACTTAGCAATAAAAAATGACTGCCTATAAATATCTTTCCTCCAAATGATATAATCAAGTCAGCCTATTAGAACCACATTGAAATCATATTAGAGAAACCATAACATACTCCAATAATAATTTTTTCAGCTCTACTAAGCATTGAACACATTCTGGGACCTGTCCAATATTAATAATTATAGATGCATGCTACACACTGTCGACTCTATAAAAGTAACTAAAACTTTCTCCTCAAGCTAAATTACATCATGCATTCTTAACCAAACATTACTAAGTATTCTCCAAGCACTAATCCAAGGGCACATACCAAAATGATAGGCACAACTCCTAAACCAATATAATCTATGTTGGCTGTTATGAATAAACATAGGAAACTGCTACTACTAAATAGCGTCTGCATAGCTTTACTTCTACTAATCATTAGACTCTACATCCATGAATGTAACATTAATAACATGTCTCCATGACATATCCAGATGCGCAAGGCTGTATGAAAACTATATGGATAATCATTCACCAAACACTGCATGTAACTCTGTCAGGAATACTGCTGACAAAAGTGGCTATATAACTATTTGTACTAATATTTAACCTCTGTATCCATGATATCATGTTGATAACATGTCCATGTTGTATATACCATAAGATTACTAGATAATTATTCCACACATGCTACTTACCATATGTTGTCATCAATGACAAACATACAGTCAACATTGGCTTGCTGGAAAATCTCCAACAGATTCATCATGGATGACAAGGGAGGAGGTTAACCATTTTGGTTTTCCTCTATATACTTGAGATGTGATAGGGTCACTTCTCAAATTACCTCTAGGGTCTGATGCAAGAGCATCCTGGGTGTAAGGGCAATCTTGCATCACCCAAAAATATTTGTGGTTTGTTTTCAATAAGGGCTATCTTATGTAGAGTTGTTTTTCTTTTGAGCTCAGAATGGTCTATTTTCCTCCCTAGAGGTTCACTTTGGTCACATCAACCTACCAGTAAAGTTTCATTGCCAGATCAAGTCTAGTTTTGAAGATATTGGAAATTTTTGGTATTGGCAGTAGGGTACAAAAACTTTGAACTCGGAGAACTTCCTACCATTTCCTAAATGGGGTCATAATGGCCAATTGGGTCAATGGGTGATCACTTATGGTCTCTAGAAGTTGCACTACCTAAAATGGAAGAAAATGAATTTCCTTCAAAATTTCTTTTTTAGTTCTGAAAGTTGGAGCCAACTCTAATGTAATAAAACTGAAAAATAAATAATTCTATGGTTTCTTGGCCTCAATGGCTAAAATCATAGAAGCTTCCTCGATGGACAAAAATTCCCTATACAAGGAAGGCCAGTTGTGTTTTATAGGGTAGTTCTCAGTAGTTATTTGAGGATTTATCTTATAGAATATTGTTCGGGAAATTCCCATGTGGCTTTTCATATTGTAATTCTAAAATTTATAATTCCACACTTGTGGAGATAATAAGAAGCCCATTTTGTGTTCTTGTAAATTGTTGTTGTGTCTCTATTTATGTTATGTGTTTGTGGTAGTAAGGGGAGCACCATTTATCAGTCATCATCTATTTCATTAATGTCTTTGGATATTTTGAATGCAATGTCTTCTTCAAAAGTTACATCTCTTCTAAGCTCAATTAATTTTTGACCAGGGATGTATATCATGTAGGTTTTACATGATTCACTATATATGACAAATATCCCCTTCTTCCTTGATGGTTCTAGTTTGGACCTTTTCTCTTTAGGAATGTGGATATAGACCGGATAACCAAATATTCTAAAGTGGCTTATATTAGGCTTAGTTCCAGTAAATGTTTCTTTGGGGGTTATGTTATCTAGGAGAGAATGAGGACATCTATTTTGTATGTAAATAGTGGTACTAGAGGCTTCAGCCAAAAATAAGGTGTGTAGGTTCTGATCATGCATCATAGCTTTAGTTGCTTCTACTATGGTCCTATTTTTCCTTTCAGCTACCCCATTTTGTTGAGGGTTTTAAGGAACAATGTACTCCCTCTTAATCCCACTTGTATTACAAAATTCTTTAAAGTTATAATAGATATATTCCCATCATAGATATTATCTGACCTTAGGGTTTTGATTTTTTACCTGACATGTTTTCAACTAATAGAATTAAATTATTTAAATCTTGATAGGACTTCATTAGATTCTTTAATTTTTAAAAAATAGATCCAAGTTTTCCTAGAATAGTCATCAACAAAAATAAAATAGTACAAAAATCCCCCAAGAAGGTTATAGGTGTGAGCCAAAAAGTATGGTCACTTCTATAAACCCTTATATTCAAGAGATCCAATGAATTTGGAGTCTTAGAAGGTGACTTGTAGCTTCCTATCCATAGTGTGCAAGAATCATGTAGATAGAGATGGTGGCTCTCAAATGAAGTAAATAAACATCCCTGGAAGGCACACTATAGGATGGAAGATTCAAGTAGATATCAAGCAATGAGAGTGAAAGTATCCAAGATCTCCATGATGGATGCAAATAAAAAGTAATCTAAGATGAGATGAAAGAGATGCAAGATTAAGACAAGATGAAATGTAAGAGTTTAAGGCAAGAAAATCTAACCTAACAAGATGAAAGATTACTATCTATGCTAATTAGACTAGATTAACTAAGCTAAATACAAGAAAGTAGATAAAAAAGATAAGCTAAATGATAATACAATACCTCAAGATGCAACATAGGCTAAGATGGAAGAATAAAGAAAACCCAAGATGCCACGATGCCCCCCAAAGATGCAAGAATGAGGAGAGAGCCTCATTTTAAAGAAATTATAAATGAGTGGATGGTTAATATTAAGAGGAAAAAGAATGAGCAATGGTGGAGATTAAGTCTTGGTTTATCCATGTGCTCATGTCTTTAAGAGGCAAAAAACAAAGGCTAAGATTAAGAGGCAAAACAATGAGTGGTTGAGATAAAGAGAAAAAAGCCTTCTTCAAAAGTCAAAAGATTCCATTTCATTGGAAAGTACACTTTTCTATTTATTTTATTATTTTATTTTAGAAAAGTAATTTTCATGTGCACTTAGGATAAAGGGTTTTTTTAATTATTTAATTAAAGAGAGAATATTATTTTAATTAAATAAACATAGAAGAAAGTAGTCAAACTTTAGGATATAATCAAATAAATGATTAATTAATTAAGAAGAATTGATTTGATGCAAGGAAATAGTCTAATATTTTAATTTATTTTTTCATAAAGAGGGCTTATAGTTTGCTAGACCAAAATTGGGTGATTATATTCGCCCCTCTTTGAGTCAGTGTGCAAGCCAACACATTGAGTCAAAGAAAATGATGATAGGAAGATAATTGATATGAAGTGATGAGCTATCTTGAGAGACACTATCTCTAAACTTGATCGAATGAAGCACATCAAGGTAGCAAGAGTTTCAATGCACAGTTTGATGTGAATTGATGAAACTGAACATTGAGAATGAGGTTGAAAGATAAGACAATACTATAACTGATATGATGCAATGAGAACTGATATGTACAAGATCATATTAAAGAGAATTGAAGAATCTCAATTTGATGTGAAGCGATGAAGCTAAGATGTCCCTAGTGATGATAGCATGGTCAATTTGTAGCTTTGAAAGATCGATGATAGATTATTCCTTCCCCCTCGAGATCAAAATCAACATGATGTTGAGCAGATGCAAAAATTAGATAAGTTTAATGAAATTGATATTAGATAGGGTCCAAGATGATTGATGATTGATTCAAAGAGATTAGAAAATAATTTGGACCGAGTTTGACTACTAAGTGATGAGAATTTTCCCCAGTTTGAATAAGTTTGACCAAAAAGCTATAGCATTAGAATTAGGTCAAAGAAAGTGATTATGAAGAAATATGATCAATTTTTGTCTCAAAGGATAAAAATATAAGCCTCATAAGAACAACAAAATAAACTTGGATTTCAATTTTGATCCAGAAAATGAATTGAGGATGCTAAAAAGGGATGCCCAAAGTTGACTGATAATGATGACACGAAGAATCTCTCCTTACTCAATGTAATATGCAAAGGCTAAGATACAACCTAGGATGAAAATGTAAGTGTAAAGCATAGGGATCTTACTTGGTCCTTATTTTCATCATTGATCCTTATTAAGAGACATCGTAAGATCATAAACCTATCACTAGTGAAGCGCAAGTATGAAGATATAAATATGATCTATCACATAGAATGTAGGAAACTAACGTATTCATCAAAGACATAAATGTCAAGATGAATTACGTTAAGTTTCCAGTTAATATTGCAAGATTACACTAGTATCAAAGCATAAGCTCAAAGATAACCATGATTATGATCTTGCATAAAATAAATACAATGATGATAGTCAGGGAGATAGTTTAGACTCACCTAAGTGTTCAAATGAATCAGGTTGAGGTATATGCGATGTTCCAATCATGATGGAGTCACTTATCATAGACACCTGGCGCATCAAACATATAGGATCGTCAAAACCACATCCACAAGTAAAAGACAAAGAAAATATGCCCCTAGTCCTCTAGTAAAGTGACATCCTAGAGAGCGTAAGGAGAGAACATAAACAAAAATCATCAATAACAAACAATATACAAATAAAATATCATGATGCATAGCTCAGTCATTTAAGTTTAAGCGTAGTGTAAAGATTGTCACTAATATTTCTAAGACTTATGTTTGCAAGTGCAATATAAATATATGACTTGGACTGCTAACAAGGTGTTAGTTCAAGATAATCTATCTGACAAGTGTTGAGAAATATTTGATGTCTAGATGGAGTAGTGTTGAGAAACAATGGTGTATCCTAGAGACAACAATGGCACAAAATTGCCCCCTAATGAGACTTAAATGGAGACCGATTCCAAACCATAGAAATAAGTGTTTCAAAAGTCAAATGGTTCATGGACAAAGCCAAAATATGATAGATGGAGCAAAAAGGTACAACTAGCACCTATTACTAGGTATTTACCACTTGGAAGGACTATTTTTTCCACCATGATGCCTGTTTTCAAGTTTTCACCAATGCACTTTTTTCTTGTTTTTCAAAAAAAAAAAATTAGATACATCAAAGCACTTGTTGTTAATATGATTTAGAAAACTAGAGAGGGGGGTGAATCAGTTATTCTTAGGTCTAGATGTACCAATTCAACATTCAAACACTTCAACAAACTTAGATCTAATCACCAACTCAACTCAGTCATATATCAGTGTTAGAAATAGGAAATACTGAGAGGGGGGGTGAATCAGTATTTCACAAACTTTTACTTTTTCCCACTTATAGATATAACAGATTACTTTAAAGCATAAGAGACTAAATAGCATATAGAATAGTAAATGTAAAGAACTCATAACACATGATGTGTTCTCAAGGAAACCCTGGCCAAGGGAAAACCATGGTGGGGATGGTACCCACAAAGATCTACTAATCAAAAGTATCTTGTTAAGGATGTTGACCCTGTTAGGAGTCTATTACAATCATATAGTGTATCAGTCCTGGTTAAGGGACTATAAACCTTGTTAGAAGCCTCAACCCTATCAGGAGTTGTAGATACAAAACCTAATTACCTCACTGCCCAAACAAGTAATTCAAATGTTTACTGATTACAATACGGTACTGCTTACAACTTCACATCAACAACTTTCACCACTATCACAATATACAACTATCACAAGTTACATTTCAAGTATGTTTGGTACATCTTTATACAAGATACAAACATAATATCTTTCTCCAGTTGGCTTCCACATCTTTATCCAAGAGTAAACATCTAGGATGTCAGTTTTTTACAATATTAAGTCATTATTTTGACAAGAAAAATAATCCCTTAATTCATTTACTAGTTCTACCTTCAAAATTGCTCTGTTGGCTATCCTCTATCATTAGTAAAACAATGATAAATTTGTTTGTACTCTTTTGTGCACTGAGATGGGGTATCCTTAGACACCATAGAGTCTATGTTCAACTGTGCAAACTCTGATCATGCTCCAATGAACGTCGCCAAAACAAACTGTATCGGGTGCTATGTCAAAAACACTCTTTCATACTTAGACAATTTTAGTCTATGATCTTCCATCCTTACTTTCCAGCTTATGTGATCTTCATAGGGAACATATGTTTCCATAATGACAACATCCATGTACATACCTCAGCCAAATTGCCAACAATCTCCCCCTTTGTCATTGGTGGCAACATATGAGAAAACTGGCTAAGTGTACAAGTCAAAATCTTAAAATTTGTATCAAAATTGTGGCCATAGAATATTATCCTTATATCTCCTCAAAATATACACATAATATATAACACTTCATAATACTCCATATAACTCCCCCTATGAGTATCCTTCCTTATCATAGATAGACAATTTTTTAAGTATCTCTCCCCCTTTGACAACAATGACAAAATAAAGGGTGGAAAGGGATATACAAAATTGTGTCAAAACTTTTACCTTACTATCTTATTGCGAAGGTGGTAGGCTTGCAACACAATCTGAAAAATCTAACTTCCAAGACTCAAAATCTTTCTCCCAAGACTTCTTAATTGATTCTGCTACATTTAGTAAAGTACTCAATCCGTATGCTGCAATCTGACAAGCTTGAAGAGATTCAAAGTTGAACTTCTGAAATGATGTCTTAGTAGTAAGACATTCTTCTAGCTACTCTTCTATTATAGTCAACTTGATTGAGACATGTTCTCTCAAGATGTTCATCCTAATAATTTTCTTGTTCTTCTCATCATTCAAAGTCCTTATCTCATCACATAATTTTCTGATATTTTTCTCAACTGCACAGATCTTTATGTTTGGGCTAGCCATTGAGTTTGTCTTTGCTGCAATTTCATCTTGCTTCTCTTTTATCTTCTTCTCTTCCTCAATTATTATATTTTCAGATTTTGTACACTGAATGTACAAACACTTTCCAGTCTCAAGATGTTTCCTTAAGTTCTTAATGTATCTGTCAAGGTTGCCAATGTCATTTTTGATATTCTGACTTATATTCTACAACGTCTCAGCTTCATAAGCTGCTTGAGCCTTAACCTTAGCAATATCAGTCAAATTAGTGAACTCAACATCAAAATAATTTATTACCATCTTTGCTCTTTCAAGTGGGTCTGAATCAAAGACTTTTGTAGACATAACACTATGTAGCTTCTCAGTCAAATCTTTCAGGCTACCTTCCAAATTCTTGACCTTATTATTTTTCCCAATAATTTTGTTCAAAGATGTGATCAAATCTAGTTGATCAACATCATCCACTTCTTTGCCTAAATCTTCAAGCATCGAACCAATCTCTCTTTTCTTTCCAGTCTTAGGGGTAAAATTGATGTCCTCTTGAGGTATCATAGGTACAATAGGTGTATTAGATGTAGTGACTGATGCTGCCATTTGCTTCTTTGTTCATGTAGTCTCTATTTCAATACTCTTTTCCTGCTCTCCCAAAGCCAAATTGTCAACAATGTTATCCAAACTATTGAGTGTTGCATCATCTGAATCTAAAGTAACTTTTGTTCCTTCAATGTCCATAGATTTTGTGCCAATGTTTCTAGAAGAAAAGGGAATATCTTCAACTTCAACTACCTCTGTTGCTACCTCTGCCTATTCTGAACTCTTTTTCTCTCCTGGTTCTACAACTGATTGATCTTTGCTGTCTTTTCCTGCTACCAAGTCTTCTAGCACTTGCACAACTACCTATTTAGTTTCAGTCTTCACTTGTTCATACTGACCTCCCATTATTTGTATAGTTCTTCTTTTGGTTCTTAATAGGGTTTCAAGTGGCTTGAGGATCTATTTAAGGTGGTCATCATCTCTTATGTCATAGAACTGTCTTATCACATTCTCTCTCATTTTAGTATCTTCTTCTTGTGCTCTCATCTTTTTTCTCACAAGTCTATTGTAAAAATCTTCTGGTATCTTTCCATGAATAGTATCAAATTTCTTGTTTGCCAAAATCATATGTGTAACCATTGCATTTTCTAGATTTAATCTGTTAGAGGATCCATCTAAATCATAGTATTTGTTCACCTTGGTAAAGTCTCCATGATGCAATATGTCTTCATTAACTCTTTCTAGCCTTGGTTTCCATGATTTCTTCTTTATTGTTACTTCATCATCTTTAATCTCTGCAACTCTTCTAGGTACTGGTGGAATAATTACTTTTTATCTTTTACCTGGTCCTGAAGCACTTACCTTCATTCTTTTTCTTGGTGCTGAAGAAGAGGGTTTCTTTGTCTGACTAATTTCTTGCTCCTTCTCAGGTTCTTCAACCTTTACCTTAACTTGAATGGGTTGTTGAGGGTCTGCACTTGATGCCAAAGGTGGGACAGATAGTATCTCACTTTACCTTATTGCTTCTGCTGTCTTTCTTACAATATTAAATTCTTGCTCACTCATACCTATTTCTTTTAGAATTTTCTTTATTGTAGTCTCCACTCTCTTCTTTTATTGTTTCTCTTCCTTAAGTGTCTTTGTTGAATCAAAGTTTTCATCATATGTTCCAAATCTATTACTATGAGCATCCAATTTACTTTTCAATAATCTACTAACATATCCTTCTATTTCAACTTCAGAGATTTCATAGCCAAGAGGGTCTATGAATTCATGCCTAGATTCTACTGCCTCAATGTAAGTGAAATCAGTATCAATGATAAAACATATATCATCTTTGTATTTCTCAATTAGGGATGGAGGAATTCTTGATCTATTTACCACAATGTTCTGAAAAGTTTTCAACACTAACTTTGCATTGTCATTAACCTTCTCAATAAGATGTTTCATGTAAACTTTATTGATTCTTTCCATAGTATTCTCACCATCATTCCAATCAATAGTGTAAGGAAATCTTCTTAGCAAGTGGAAGAACATGTAAGTAACCAATGAGGAAAATCTAAAGTGAGTGTATTTAGCTTTCTTTATCTTTTCCAAATTCTCAAACAACTATATTCTTAGAATTTCACACATATCCACAGGCTTCTTCTCCACACACTTCAAATAAGCAATGTGTACCATACCTACTGACATATCATCTTCTCTAGAACTTCCATAGAATTTTGTTGTCAAAATCTTACATAAGTATCTTACATCATCTTGCTTAATCTTACTAATGACTATACCTCTGCCATTGTATATTGAACTGGTGTTATGAATCACAATCTTTCTCATGTTTTTCTCATTCAATGGAATTGCACCAACTTTTGATAATCCAGTCACATCATGAATTAGGTCTGTAGTTATGTCTATAACTCTATCTTCAAACCGAAATTTACCATTATGTAGCCTACTCAAAATGATCTTAGTACACTCCTCATCATCAAATTCATATTTCATAGAGTACTCAATGATTTCATTGTTTTCTAGATGTTCATAACCTTGTTTCACTGAGATATCCTTGTTGTACAATTTATGATATTCATGATTAAAATTACTCTCCCTTAGGGTTTCATATTTGCATCCAAGATAACATTTAACATTCTCTAAATGAAGAACTCTATCTGGTACATATGATAAAGCTAAACTAGCATCTCTTTTTGAGGGTTCAATTGGATCTTTCTTAGTTTTAGGTCTATTCTTATCCTTAATGTTGTGAATCAATGACACATCCATGATTATATCTAATTACTTAAACTAATTCAAGATCTTAGTCAGATAAATACCTTAAATTCACAAAATTAGGGCTTTTGCTAGATCAACGCTTCAAACTTCTACAAATCACTTCCAAACTACTTTCTTCACTCTCCAAATCACTTCTAATCGCTTGATAATCACAATAACTTTGATTTCAATCTTTTAATACTTAGCATTTACTCAATCTGACATTGCATTCAATTCTTTTGCTGCTAAAATGCCAAAAAGCTGATTCTGTAAACCTGCAACCATAAATCTTCTTTCGACCTCGCAAGACACAATATTTCTTTTTGCACACTTAACCATAGAAAATATCATAACATAAAAAACCTTCATCTAACTGTGCAAAACTTAACTCATTCAAAATCTAATTCTACACTAATTCTAAGTTCCTAAACTACAAAAATTTACATAATTTAAGTGCTTAAAGAAGGGTTAGGTAAAGACTCATTCTTACCATCAGATACATTACCTTCCTAATTACCTTCAGTGCTGAATATACCTCCTTGATCTATGCCTTTAACAAATTTTACTTTATCTTCATTGCTATAGCAACCTTTCTCTTTGTTTCCTGCATTTTCATTCCTTCTTGCATAGTTTCTAGGGTTAGGGTTATGATGATAACCTCCATTGTTCATTCTACAAAATCTTGTTGTGTATCCAATCTTGTTACATATCTGACAAATTATTCCATTGGTTCCATATCTAGGTGCTTGCTGATTGATTTGTGTCCTGCAATTTCTAGCAATATGTCCAATTTTGTTGCATCTGTAACATACTATACCATTTCCTCTTTTCATGTCTTCATTTGATCTCTGATCTGCATTGTTAGTATTTCAAGGCATTCTACTATTGTAATTATTCTCAATAACTTTAGATCTTCTACATTCAATAGCTCTATGTCCAAAATCATGACAATTATAACAATATCCATTAAGAGGTTTGAATTGTTTACTTGTACAGTCTCTCTTCATATGATCAATAGTATTACAAGAAAAACCTCTACCTTTGAATTCTCTTTTCATACCTTTGGATGGTTCATCTTGCTTTGGTGGTTCTTCTTGCTTCAATGCATCTTCTTGCTTAGGTGCATCTTCAGATTTGTTCTCATCTAACTTCTTTTCTTCACCGCTTTCACATACATTCAGATCTGGTTTCTTGCTTTCACTAACTATCTTCAATATGTTAAATCCAAGACTAGTTTTTTCATAGAATGGTTTTCCATAAGATACTTGCTCATTAAGATTTTCACTATTTGAATATAGCCTCTCAAGTTGTTGTTTAGATTGAGTCAATTTGCCTTTCACAATCTTGTTGTATTTCTCAAGTTCATCATACTGCAATTTGACTTTATCAAATTTAGATGTTACCTTGCCAAGTTTAGATTTTAGATCTTCAGTCTCATTCTTTAAACTTTCATTCTTAGATCTCAGATTGTCATTTCCATATTTCAAGCTAAGCTTCAGATTTGCTATCTTCAATTCATGTTTAAGGATCACATTTTCTTTTTCTAAATCATCACAATCTTCAACAAGAATTTCAAATTCCTTCTCAGATTTCAGATCTTCTATCTTACCTTTCAATTTTTCAATAAGATTCTTTGCATCATCATACTTTCTTTTCAGAGTGTTTCTTTCATCAGTAAGCATATCAATTTGTTCAAGAGCTTCTTCAAGATTCTTCTGTAACTGATCCATATCCATATAGATCTTACTCAAGCTGCTAGGCTTTCCTTGAATTTTCCTTCTCTGAGTAACTGTGCTCTAATACCAATTGTTAGAAATAGGAAATACTGAGAGGGGGGGTGAATCAGTATTTCACAAACTTTTACTTTTTCCCACTTATGGATATAACAAATTACTTTAAAGCATAAGAGACTAAATAGCATACATAATTTTAAATGTAAAGAACTCATAACACATGGTATGTTCTTGAGGAAACCTTGGCCAAGGGAAAAACCCGGTGGGGATGGTACCCATAAATATTCACTAATCAAAAGTATCATGTTAAGGATGTTGACCCTCTTAGTAGTCTATTACAATCATATAGTGTATCAGTCCTGGTTAAGGGACTATAGGCCTTGTTAGAAGCCTCAACCATGTTGGGAGTTATAGATACAAAACCTGATTACCAGATGAGCTCACTGCCCAAACAAGTAATACAAATGTTTACTGACTACAATATGGTACTGCTTACAACTTCACATCAACAACTTTCACCGCTATCACAATATACAACTATCACAAGTTACATTTCAAGTATGTTCGGTACATCTTTATACAAGATACAAACATAATATCTTTCTCCATTTGGCTTCCACATCTTTATCCAAGAGTAAACATCTAGGATTTTGGCTTTTTACAATATTAAGTCATTATTTTGACAAGAAAAATAATCCCTTAATTCATTTACTAGTTCTGCCTTCAAAACTACTTTGTCGGCTATACTCTGTCATCGGTAAAACAATCATAAATTTGTTCGTATTGTCCATACTCTTTTGCACACTAAGATGGGGTATCCTTAGACACCATAGAGTCTATGTTCAACTGCGCAAACTTTGATCATGCTCCAGTGAACGTCGCCAAAAGAAACTGTATCGGGTGCTCTATCAAAAACACTGTTTCATACTTAGACAATTTTAGTCTGCAATCTTCCATACTTACTTTCCAGCTTATGCGATCTTCATAGGGATCATATGTTTCCATAATGACAACATCCATGTACATACCTCAGCCAAATTGCCAACAATCAAAAAAATGCATAACATGCAGTCCATTGTCCAATAGTATTTAACTTGTAGAATATCAAAACATTCATAACAAAACATTCAGACAAGTATGACACCAGGATTTATACTAGAAACCCAATTTGGGAAAAATCACTTTGTAACATGTTACTAATATTTTCACTCTTCTAAAGTGAGCTCTGTGAAAAGCCAACCTTGTTAAAGGTATACAAAAACATTATTAGGTGTGACTCTATTAAAGGATTTCAATCACCCTATTAGGAATGGCCTAGTTAGAGGACTTGAGTACATTCCATTAGAATTTCACCTTGATTAAAGGATTTATAAATGAATGTAAGGTCAACCTTGATTAAAGGATTTTGACTATTTCAATGATTAGAAAGTAGCAATAGTTTCTGATCTATAAAACATGCAACTCACTTTGTAGATATCATATCCAATTTGTACATATATACTAATTTACTGACTGAGTATCATTTCCATCTCCATCATTGATCTTCTTGGAATTCTCTTCAAGCAATCACAACTCCGATCTTCACCTTCAGCCTTCTTCTTAGACTTATTAGTCAATAACATCAACATCACCAACATACTCTGTAACCTCACCACTAGGTTTCCTTTATACCTCTCGAGAAAGGTAGATCTATCTTTTGCCTCTTAATCTCCTTCATAGATCTTAGGTTAGGTTAGATCCAATGGATCTTTCCAACATTTAAGTCCTTCATACATGCTTCTAGAAACATCATCAATCTCCTCATTGAAATCATTATAAAATGATTCACCATGCATTACATTCTCCATATAATCAATTAATAAAGTCAACATGATTTAGATAACCCAAGAATTCAACTGTGTCATCTGGAAATCTGAATTCTTCCTCCAAATGTAAATTTTTGACGCTCGGTCAATATCGTGTTCATCTCCTCGGTCATCACTATATAACTCAGTCATCTCTTCATACTATCTTCCTTGACTAACACTGTCTTGCTCGACAATTTCCTATCACTCGGTATAAATTGATGTTTGGTCAACATGAGATTTACTTAACATATACTGGCACTCGGTTGACACTAACATCACTCAGCTTAAACTAGATTTCTTCACTTTTTCTTGGTTAAGCCTACTTCTTCATTCTTTCTTCTTACTTAGATAGCCAATACATTGTCTCATCATAGTGCCAAAAAATCAAGTATTCATTGAAGTATCAAATAACTCAACCTTTCCTTATGTGCTATTTTTATCTCCCTTTCCCTAATCCTTTTCATCAACCAATAGATATAGTACTTTATTAGATAGCAACTATCTTACTAGTTAAGGTTTGACATCAATGATAATACAACAATTGTTTCAATAGCAGTTTCGAACAATCTTCCTCTTTGGCATTGATGACAACACCACATGAATACCACATGAAATACCAACCAATCCAAACTTTTTCATTTCATCAGAAATATTTATAATATCCTTAGCTTCATTCTAATTCTTAATAACTTAGCCTTACTTGACCATTTACACAGTAACTCCCTCTAAAAATTTTTGTGTCTCTCCCTCTTTGATTATATCCTGTTGATGTGTATCCATCTCATTCATCTCTAAAATCTCTTCCTCTTTGAAAAAAATGCTGAAGAAGCAACTAGAACTTACATCTTTCATATGTAAATATCATCTTGTCAGTTCGGTAACAATATTTCTCCCTCTTTCATCTTGCTTATGATTGATTATAATCTTTTCTGTGCTTTTCACAACTCTAGGCAGCTCCTAAAGTGTGACCTTTCCTACATCAATTTTTTAGATATCCTATGCAGGACATTTGATGTAGTGCTCCTAGCTTGACTAGGCAGCCTCAGTTAGGGGAAGCACCCCCAATTTACTTAGATATTCATGAGCATCCTTAGGTAAAGCTTTTGTGAATATATCTCCTAGTTGTTCCTTTGTATTTGCATATTCCATTCTCACTTCTTTCTCCCATACCAATTATCTTAAGTAATGATACTTAATTGAAATGTGTTTGATCTTTGTGTGCATCATAGGGTTCTTTGATATGTTAGTGGCACTAGTGTTATCACATAAGATAACAACAGGTTTAGTAATTTCCTCTTTCATTCCTTTCAATAATTGCTTTATCCATACTAGATTTGAACAGTTCACTGTAGCTGCCACATACTCAGCTTCTGCTATAGATTGGGAAATGCAATTTTATTTCTTGATTTTCTAGGAGACTAATCTCTGTCCAAGAAATAAATCTCCTCCACTTGTACTTTTCCCGTCATCAACATTTCCTTCCCAATCAACATCAGTGTAAACTCTCAGTTCAAATTTCTCATTTCTCTTGTAGTACAATCCATACTCTTCTGTCCCTTTCAGATATCTTAGTATTCTTTTCATAGCCATCATATGTTTTTCCTTAGGATTGGTAGAGAATCTTGCCACAATCCCAACTACTTGAGCTATATCTAGTCTACTGTGAACAACATATTGTAGCTTTCCAAATATGGATATATATAGGGTTTGATTCACTTCAGCAATATCATCAGTCTTAGATAACGTCTGTCCAGTAGCCATAGGAGTACTCACTAGCCTTGAATCCTCCATTCCAAAAGTTTTCACTATCTCTTTGACATATTTAGATTATTTTATGAAGATACCTTTCTCCATCTAATAGATTTGTTAACCAATAAAGAATTTGACCTCACCAAACATAGACATCTCAAATTCAGTTTACATTTCACTTGAAAATTTCTGACATAGGGCATCTTGTCCACCAAATCATAATATCATCTACAAAAATTTCTACTAACAAAATCCCTTTACCTTCTTCAGCTTTCATGTACAAATTGCTATTGTCATTTGTCCTTGCAAATCCAATCTTGATCAAATAATTGTGCAGCCTCTCATACCATGCTCTAGGGGCTTGTTTCAATCCATATAGTGCTTTTTTTAGTTTGCAAACCATGTTTTTCTTGTTTGGATCAAAAAATCCTTCAGGTTGTTCAATATATACCTCTTTTTCTAATATACCATTCAAAAATGTAGATTTGACATCCATTTGGTATACCTTAAAATCTCTGTAAGAAGCATATGTGAGTAGAGTTCTCACTCCTAATCTTGCTATAGGGGAAAATGTTTCCCTATAGTCTATTCCTTCTTCTTGTGCATAACCTTTGCATACTAGTCTTGCCTTGTTCCTTGTGACTTGTCCATGTTCATTGAGCTTATTTATGAATACCCATTTTGTTCCATTAACATTCTTATTTTCTGGTCTCGGCACTCAAGTCTAGGTATCATTCTTTTCAATTTGATATATTTCTTCATTCATAGCTTGAATCTAGTCTTCATTCTCTAAAACATCTTTAACTATTTTAGGTTCAAACTCACATAATAAACATGTAGGGTCTTTCAACTTACTTCTAGTCAAGAATCCAAATTCTTTATCTCCAATGATTTGTTCAGGCTTATGATGTCTTCTCACATACTGTGCCAATGTAGGTTCAGATCTCTTTTTTAGGTTCATCATGAAAATTATCAGATTCAGCTTCTGATTGCTCTGCAGCATCCTCCTGATGCTCGACATTGCTTACTTAGGACTCTGCATCTAGTGCAAGTGTGTTACTTGCCTCTCCTTCTTCCATATAGACAAAAGATCTATAGTCTTCAGGTTCTTTATTGCTTTCTTGTTCATTTTTCTACGCATATTCATCAACTCGCACATTTTTACTTTCCACAATTTTATTAGTGTTAGAAGTCAAACACTTATAAGCTTTACTCTTAGTGGAATAGCCTAGGAATATGCCTTCATCACTTTTAGCATCAAAATTTCCATTTCTATTATCCTTCATTATATAGCATTTACTCCTAAAGATTCTAAAGTATTTCACATTAGGTGCATATCCATGCCATAATTCAAAAGGGTGTAACATTTGTACCTTTCTTGATTTGTACTTGATTTAAGGTATAAACAACTATACTTGCAACTTCTCTCTAGTATTTTTGTGCAACATTCTTCTCAATCATCAGTGTCCTTGAACAATTCATAATAAATCTATTTCTCCTTTTAGCTATACCATTATGTGGAGGTGTTCTAGGTGTAGACATCTATCTCTTGATTCCTCTATCATTGCAAAATAGATTGAATTCATTTAATATAAACTCTCCACCTCATTCAAATCTTAGAAATTTTAGGATTCTACCTATTTATTTTTCAACCTTAGCCAAATACCACTTAAACAACTAAAATGCATCAAATTTTTCTTTCAAAAACATTATAGTCATCATTCTAGTGTAATCATCAACAAAAAAATAAAAATACTTAGCACCATAATAGCTTTGTATTCCCATAGGTCCATAAAGGTCATTATGAACCGAATCCAAGATGTTCTCAGACATAAATGTCTTTCTCTTGAAGCTAGACTTTGTCATTTTTCCCAACTAACATTGTTTACACATCACATTATTAGGTTTCTTCAATCTTGGAAAACCTCTAACTTTCTTCTTTTTACTTATACTTACCAAATTATCAAAGTTAGCATGACATAGCCTCTTATGCCATAACCATACATCATCAAATAGTGTAAACAAACATGTGTCTTCAAATAGATCTAGATAGAACAAATTACCTCTAGTATGTTCACCACTTCCAATCAGTTCACCAGTAGCATCAAATTTTTCATCCTTTCTATGATGAAATTCCACTCGGTAACCAGTGCTATTAAGCTATGCAACACTCAATAAATTATAGTTAAGACCTTCAACCCAATAGGCATTTTCACAATTGATATTATCAGTTAGCTCAATTGATCCTTTACCTCTCATAGGACATGGTGCATCATTACCAAACTTAACACTTCTACCTTTGTAATGTTCTAGGGTTTCAAATTTACTTTTATCACCAGTCATGTGTTGTGAGAAACCACTATCAATAATCCATTTATCACCTTTACTCACATAAGAAATAAGTGTAGTTTTCTCATCCTCATCAGAATCATCTTTCATAGTAACATAAACTACTTCAATATCAAAATTATCACTATCACTATCAATTTCCTCTTCTACAATGTAATAGGATTTCTTACCTTTTTCCTTGTAATCTCTATACCTTCGGTGATCTCTTTTATCGCTCTTATCTTTGTACTTTCTTTCTCTATCCTCATCCTTATCATTCCTATCAGGACACCTTGCAACAATATGGCCAACTTTATTACATGAAAAATATACTATAGGAAGTTTACCTTTGTATTTTCCTTTTCCTCTCTTCAATCTTCTAGCCATGAGTGATTCAAGATCATCCAGTTCCTCATCAAAAGTGTCATTGTCACTTCCACTTTCACTTTTCACACATTTATCTTTTTCTCTTTTAGATTTATGAAAAACCATTTGTGACTTGAATACAGATTCAACATTAGGAACAGTGTACTTATCATAGTTAGACAGTTCAAAAGTAGTAAGCTTACCAACAAGGTTTTCCAGAGTTAGAACATTACCAGGGTTACATCTTGATTCTTGAATTGATAAAATTCTAATAGCATATATAGGAAGTAGAGTTCTCAATACCTTTCCAATGACAATATCATCACCAATGATTCCATTAGCTCCTCTAATAGCATTCACTATTTCTTTGATTCTTCCACAATACTGAGCAATATTCTCACCTTCTTGCATTTTTATTTCATCAAACTTACCTCTCAAGCTTTCAGCTTTTGCCCTTAGTACATTTGTATCACCACCATAGATGGTTGCAAGAGTATCACACATTTTCTTTGTTGTAGCACAGTCCTTGATGTCTTCAAATTCAGGATAGCTTAAGGCAGGAGCAATCTCCAATATTGCTTTCTTGTGTTCCTATTTTTCTTTCATCTTCTTGCCAGTCATAGGTGCAACAGGTGAAATATAGTCATGTTCAACATATTATTTCACCGAATCACCAATACCAGCTAGATGTTGTTTCATCAGACTTTTCCATGGAGGTAAGTTCTCCTTGTTCAACTTCAGTACCTCCTTATACATTTTGATCATTAGCTTCAAGTACCTTTAAACTTTCTCTTTGTAAGCACAAACAGCTTGGAAACCATTTCTTAATATGATTTAGAACAATAGAGAGGGGGGGTGAATCATTTGTTCTCAAGTCTAGATGTACCAATTGAACATTCAAACACTTCAAGAAACTCAGATCTAATCACTAACTCAACTTGATCATATATCAGAAAAACATATAACATGCAATCGACTATCTAATAGTATTTAACTTGTAGAATATCAAAACATTCATAACAAAACATTCAAACAAGTATGACACCAGGATTTATAGTGGAAACCCAATTTGGGAAAAACCACTTTGTAACATGTTACTGATATTTTCACTCTTCTGAAGTGAGCTATATGAAAATCAAACCTTGTTAAAGGTATACAAATACACTATTAGGTGTGACCTTGTTAAAGGATTTCAATCACCCTGTTAGGAGTGGCCTAGTTAGAGGACTTGAGTACATTCCATTACAATTCCACCTTGATTAAAGGATTTTTATTGTTACAATGACTAGAAATTAGCATTAGTTTATGATCTATAAAATATACAACTCACTTTGCAAATATCAGATCCAATTCACACATATATGTTGATTTACTGACTGAGTATCATTTCCATCTCCATCACTGATCTACTCAGAATTCGCTTCAAGAAATCATAACTCTAATCTTCACCTTCAGCCTTTTGCTTAGACTTATCAATCAATAAAATCAACATCACCAACATAATCTGAAACCTCGCCAATAGGTTTCCTTTATACCTCTCCAGAAAGGTAGATCTGTCTTTTGCCTCTTAATCTCCTCCATAGATCTTAGGTTAGGTCAGATCCAATGGATCTTTCCAACATTTAAGTCCTTCATACATCCTTCTAGAAACATCTTCAATCTCCTCATTGAAATCATAATAAAATGATTTACCATGCATTAAATTCTCCATACAATCAATTAATAAAGTCAACATAATTTACATAACCTAAGCATTCAACTGTGTCGGCTGGAAATCTGTATTCTTCCTCCAAATGTAAATTGTTGATGCTCAGTCAATACCGTGTTCATCTCCTCACTCATCACTATATAACTCACTCATCTCTTCTAACTATCTTCCTCAGCTAACACTATCTTGCTCGGCAATTTCTTGTCACTCGACATAAACTAATGTTCGATCAACACTAGATTTACTCAACATATATTGGTGCTCTGTTGACACTAACATCACTCAGCTTAAACTAGATTTCTTCACTTTTTCTCAATTAAGCCTACTTCTTCAGTCTTTCTTCTTACTTAGATAAAAAATACATTATCTCATCATAGTGCCAAATAATCAAGTATGTTAGGAATGAATGCTTAATATATCCTATGGGGGAGTATTCATAGCCATTCTGTAGCAATTGTTGTTGCATTCATGACTATGATTGTCATTGATGTCAACTCAGTGATCTACTGGAGATTAGCAGAGAAGTAGATAGTGTTTGAGTGAGTGCACTTGGGATATTGAAGATGAAGCTATGTGAAGTTGAGGAATTAATCTATGATGTTCTATAAGATTGTGGTTAAGAGTGCAGATGGAAATTTATTTATTCATGACAATTATGAGGAAATTAGTGGAAGCAGTATTCAGGCAGTGGTCCTGAGTAGCGGTTTGTGGAAATTGGATGATATCTCCTAATCCAGATGGAATCTAATCATGTGTAGTTATGAAGCAGGTTAAGACATGATGTTAGTGATGTGGACATGACTGCAAGATCTGAGGTCACACGAGTGAAGAATTATCTTAATTGGAAGCTGATAGTTTTGTGTAATTTTTGTGTAACGTGTGGAAACTTTTATTTTGTAATTTGTATGCTGACTCATTTGTAATTACTTGAGTGTGGTATAAAGGAAGGAATTTTTTCCTTATTTTAATGTGTGAAAGTGAATTAAGAAAGTGTGAAAGTGAATGAAGAAATTGTGAAAGCGAATTTTTTGAAAGAGGATATGCAAAGTATAGAGATCCGATATTGAGATCTGAAGAAGCAGTTGGTGTGGTTTGGCATAGTCAGAGAAGGAGTATTGTATTGTTGAGAACAATAATATTTTGGTATTATTCTTTTGAGTAATACAAAGATCATTTGGATGGTGATTTCAATGATCTTACCCTGAAGCTGTTTGGGCAGTGGGTCCTTCTGTCTTCCATAACTCCTAATAGAGTTAGAATCTTTTAACAGGGATTCAAAGTCTCCTAACAGGGACTCATATGTACTGAATGTATTTAATAAGACTCCTAATAGAGTCCATCCTCTCACAAGGAACTTTCATATTAGTGCATCTTTTTTGGGCATCATTCCCACCGGGGTTTACTCTTTGATCAAGAGGTTCCCTAGTCAACATATCTTGTGTCATTGTGTTACTATGCATGTATATCTTTCTATGGTTGTTGATTACATTGCTTACATGGTTAAAATCTATTAAGGTTGATAAAATTTATATTTATCTGATAACTGATTCACCCCCCCCCCCCCCTTAGTTATCTTGGTGGACTTTACTTTCTAACAAAGTACTCATTGAAGTATGAAATAACTAAACCTTTCCTTAGGTTCTATTGTTATCTCCCTTTCCCTAATCCTTTCCATCAACCAATAGATATAGTACTTTCTTAGATACCAACTGTCTAACCAATTAAGGTTTGACATCAATGAAAATACAACAATTGTTTCAATTGCAGTTTTCAACACATTTTTGCCAGGTTTTCACTAAGATGATCATTTTTTAAGGAATTTTTATGATTTTCTTAGGACCATAAATTAATTTTTTTGAATTTTTTCAGGATCAGATATCATTTTAAAAATTTTTTTAGGGTCATTTTCTATGTACAAGAACTCCAGATGAAGAAAATGTCATGCATAAAACTTCTTTAGGTTGAGACTATTTATAGGCTCAGGGAGTTGTTCTCCCTCTAGGGTTGAGAGTTGATAAGCATCAGATCCAAAGGAAACTATAATTATATAAGGACCCAACCAGTTAGGTTTAGACTTTCCTTTTTGATGGCAATTTTGTTGATCCTTAGGATTCTCTCTTAAAACTAGATCACCAACCTCAAAAGCTCTATGGTGTAGTTTCTTTTGGTATCTTTTTTACATTCTTTTCTAATATACTCTCATGTGATCAAACGTGGTTTGTCTATGTTCATCTAGTAGTTCTTGTTCTTGGATGCATGATATATGATAGCCTTCATCTATTACAAACCCTTTTAGGGAGACTCTAAGTGAAGGTATTTCTACCTTGATAGGTAAGAAAACTTCAACACCATAGACAAGGAAAAAAGGTGTAGCTCTTGTTGGTGTGCGTATGCTTGTTCTGTAAGCCCATAATGTAGGACTGATTTGAAGATGTTCAATCCCTTCCAGACTTACTAATAGTCATGTGCAATATTTTCAAAATAGTCTTGTTTGATGCTTAGGCTTATCCATTGCCTTGAGGAATATAATAGATGGCTGACCAATTTTGTTTGATCTTAAATATCTTACACAATTGTTTCAAGTCTTTGTTCTTGAATTGTCCTCCATTATCAATAACTATAGAGGATGGCACACCATAGAAATAAATTATGTAGTTTAGGATAAACATAAACACCTATTTTCCTGTAGTAGCAGAAAGTGGTATAGCTTCAACCCATTTAGTGAAATACTCAGTAGCAGTGATGATGAATTTTTGTCCTCCTAATGAGTTTAGATTCATTTGACCTACTAAGTCAAAGGCCCATTGTTGAAAAGGCCATTGTGTCATAGATGGAATAAGCTCCCTATTTGGAGTTGTTAGAAAGTAAAGTCCACCAAGATAACTGAGAGGGGGGGTGAATCAGTTATCTGATAATTATAACTTTTATCAACTTCAACAACATTAAACCATGTAAGCAATATAATTACCAACCATAGAAAGATATTCATACACAATAACACAATGACACAAGATATGTTGACTAGGGAACCTCTTGATCAAAGAGTAAACCGTGGTGGGAATAATGCCCACAAAAAATGCACTAATATGAATATTCCTTGTGAAAGGAATGGAATCTATTAGGAGTCTTATGAAATACATTTAGTACATATGAATCCCTGTTAGGAAATTTTGAATCCCTGTTAAAAGATTCTAACCCTGTTAAGATTTATGGAAGACAGAAGGACCCACTGCCCAAACAGCTTCAGGGTAAGATCACTGAACACAATTTCCAAATAATCTTTGTATTACTCAATAGAATAATATGTTACCTCTTCTCTGACTGTGCCAAACCGCACTCACTATTTTTTTCATGTACACTTCTCCCCCATTGACATCAATGAAATAAATTTCATCATTATGTCAACAACAACTCTAATGTCAAAAGGCACTATTCAGAAAATACATTCACTAGAGTCCTCATGACTCAGCTCAAATACACATACTCCCCCATAGAGGAAGTACCAACATCCATTCCAGAAGAAAGATAAGGCTCATATACCATTGGACGGATGCAACCAACTGCATCACTTCTCAAAAGTAGGCTAGGGCATAACCCCAAGCATACCTCTCAAATACTCAAATGTATCCTTAGGAAAAGGCTTTGTAAATATATCTGCTATTTTCTACTTTGTAATTATGTACTCAAGTCTGACTTCTTTCTCAACAACTTTCTCTCTTGCAACATGATACTTAATCTCTATATGTTTTGTCTTAGAATGTAATACAAGGTTCTTAGACATACTAAGTGTGTTGGTGTTGTCACAATGTATGAGAACTGGTTCAACAAATTTTATTCCAATATCATTCAGCATTTGCTTCATCCAAATTATCTAGTTACAATTGTTTGCTGCTGCTACATATTCTACTTCTGCTGTGCTCTGTGAGATACAATTTTGCTTCTTGCTCAACCAAGAAACCAATCTTCCTCCAAAGAAAAATGCTCCACCACTGGTGCCTTTCTTATCATCAATACTACCTCCTCAATCAGCATCTATATATGCACATAGGGTAAAATCATCAGATTTTTCATACCACAATTCATAGTCCATTGTGCCTCTTAAATATCTCAGTATCCTTTTTACTACTACATAATGTGATTCTCTAGGTGCACCTTGAAATCTTGCTACAATTCCAACTGAATGTGCTATATCAAGTCTTGTATGAGTCAAATACTGCAATCCTCCAAACATAGATCTATATTTGTTCTGTTCAACTGTCAGTGTTTCATCTGTGCTAGATAATTTATGTCTAGTTACCATAGGTGTTCCAACTGGTTTACAATTCTCCATTCCAAATATTTTCAGCAAGTCATTCAGGTACTTTGTCTTACTTACAAAGATACCATCATTGTTTTGTGTTATCTACAATCCCAAAAAGTATTTCATTTCACCAATCATACTCATTTCAAATTCAGTCTTCATTTCATTAGTAAATTTGTCACTAGCTTCATCTTCTCCTCCAAAAATAATGTCATCAACAAAAATAACTATAACCAACAAACCATTTTCAATTTCTTTTGTGTACAGGTCTCTATCAGTTGTTCCTTTTGTAAATCCCAACTTTAACAAATACTTGTCAAGTCTTGCATACCAAGTTCTAGTTGCTTGTTTTAGTCCATATAAAGCTTTATTCAGTTTACATACCATGTCTCCTTCTTGAGTCAAATGAAAACCTTCAGGCTGCTCAATGTAGACTTCTTCTTCCAATTCTCCATTCAAAAATGCTGACTTCACATCCATCTGATATACTTTGAATTTCTTGTAAGCTGCATAAGCCAAAAACATTCTCAATGCTTCAATTCTTGCAACAGGTGAAAAGGTTTCTTCATAGTAAATTCCTTCTTGCTGTGAGTATCCCTTACATACACATCTTGCTTTATTTCTTACTACTTCTCCTTGTTCATTCATCTTGTTTCTAAATACCCATTTAGTTCCAATAACATTCTTGTCTTTAGGTCTAGGGACCAATTCCCATGTCTTGTTCTTTTCAATCTGATCTAGTTCTTCTTTCATAGAATTAGTCCAACTTTCATCTTCACAAGCTTCACTAGTAGTTTTAGGTTCAATTTGAGAAATCAAACATAACTGTTCTTGTACCTTATTCCGAGTTAGAACTCCTCTTTTGATGCTTCCAATAATTTTCCCAATAGGATGATTTCTTGATAAACTCTTGTTAGGTGTCACTATCTCAGATCACACTTTAGGTGTTGGTTCTTCAATGACTTCACTGTGGCTTTCATTCAACAAATAACTATCAGTCTCATAAAATAATTCAATAGATCCATGTTATAAAGTAAAGTCCATCAAGATAACTGAGAGGGGGGGGTGGATTAGTTATCAGATAATTATAACTTTTATCATCTTCAACAGCATTAAACCATATAAACAATATAATTACCAACCATAGAAAGATATTCATACACAATTACACAATAACACAAGATATGTTGACTAGGGAACCTCTTGATCAAAGAGTAAACCCCGGTGGGAATGATGCTCACAAAAGATGCACTAATATGAATATTCCTTGTGAAAGGATGGACTCTGTTAGGAGTCTCATGAAATACATTTAGTACATATAAATCTCTGTTAGGAGATTTTGAATCCCTGTTAAAAGATTCTAACCTTGTTAAGAGTTATGGAAGAAAAAAGGACTCACTGCCCAAACAGCTTCAGGGTAAGATCACTAAACTCATTGTCCAAATAATCTTTGCATTATTCAATATAATTATATGTTACCTCTTCTCTGACTATGCCAAACCACACTCACTGCTACATCATATCTCAATTTCAGATCTGTGTACTTTGCATGTCTTCCTTCACAAGTTCACTCTCATACTTAGCTCTTTTCTTCACTTCATGCATACCGCATCACACATCATCACTATCTCTAGTAAATCAACAAGGAAATACATTCCTTCCTTTATACCACACTCAAATAATTACAAATGAGTCGGCACACAATTACAAAATAAAAGTTTCCACATGCTACACCAAAATTACATAAAACTGTTGGCTTCCAAATACAATAAATCTTCACTCGTGTGACTTAGAAGTTTGCACTATCATCCACATCACTATCAATTTTTTTCTAACTTCCCTTTAACTGCACAAAGCCAGATTCCATCCCGATTAGGAGATATCATCTGATTGCCAAAAACCGCTACTCAGGAACACTGCCTGAATACTGCTTCCACCAAAATGATCATAACTTTCATGAATAAAAGAATTACTATCTGTGCTCTTAACCATAGACATATAACATATCAAACAATATATCCTCAATGTTGCATAGCTCCAACTATAATATCCCATGTGCGCTAATCAAAACACTATCTACTTCTCTGCAAGTCTTTGGTAAAATATTATGGTGACATCAATGACAATCATAGTCATGAATGCAACAACAACTACTACAAAATGGGTTCCAAACACTTAGCATTCATTCCTAACAATCTCCCCCATTGGCATTGATGGTAACATAGATGAAAAGCATCCAATGTTCCAAAAATCCAATACTGCAACACTGCTTCTGCAAATCCTCTTCATCAATCAAATCTTGCTTCGTTATCCTGTTCAATTCTCTCATATTGTTTTTCATGCATACTTCTCCCCCATTGACATCAATGATAGAAATTCCATCACTATGTCAAAAACAACTCAATGTCAAAAGACACTGTTCATAAAAATACATTTACTAGAGTCCTCATGACTCAACTCAGATACACATACTCCCCCATAGAGGAAGTACCAACATCCAGTCCAAAAGAAAGATAGGGCTCATGTACCACTGGACAGATGCAACCAACTACATCACTACTCAAAAGTAGGCTGGGGCATAACCCCAAGCATACCTCTCAGATACTCAAATGTATCCTTAGGCAAAGGCTTTGTAAATATGTCTGCTATCTATTCCTTTGTGCTTATGTACTCTAGTCTGACTTCTTTCTCAGAAACTTTCTCTCTTACAACATGATACTTGATCTCTATATGTTTTGTCTTACAATGTAGTATAGGATTCTTAGACATACTGACTGTACTGGTGTTGTCACAATGTATAACAATAGAGTCAACAAATTTAATTCCAATATCCTTTAGCATCTGCTTCATCCAAATTATCTAGTTACAATTGTTTGTTTCTGCTACATACTCTGCTTTTTCTGTACTTTGTGAAATACAATTCTGCTTCTTGCTTAGCCAAGAAACTAATCTTCCTCTAAGGAAAAATACTCCACTGGTGCTGTTCTTATCATCAACACTACCTCCCCGATCAGCATCTGTATATGCACATAGGGTAAAATCATCAGATTTTTCATACCACAGTTCGTAGTCCATTGTGCCTGTTAAATATATTAGTATCTTTTTTACTACTGCATAATGTGATTCTATAGGTTTAGCTTGAAATCCTTCTACAATTCCAACTAAATGTGCTATATCTGGTCTTTTGTGTGTCAAATACTGCAATTCTCCAATCATGGATCTATATTTCTTCTACTCAACTGTCAGTGTTTCATTTGTGCTAGATAACTTATGTCTGGTTACCATAGGTGTTCCAACTGGTTTACAGTCCTCCATTCCAAATCTTTTTAGCAAATCATTCAAGTACTTTGTTTGACGTACAAAGATACCATCATTGTTTTGTGTTATATGTAATCCCAAAGTATTTCATCTCACCAATCATACTCATTTCAAATTCAGTCTTCATTTCATCAGCAAATTTTTCAGTAGCCTCATCTTCTCCTCCAAAAATAATGTCATCAACAAAAATAACTATAATCAACAAACCATTTTCAATTTCTTTTGTGTATAGATTTCTATCAACTGTTCCTTTAGAAAATCCCAATTTTAACAAATACTTATCTAGTCTTGCATACCAAGTTCTAGGTGCTTGCTTTCATCCATATAATGCTTTCTTCAGTTTACATACCATGTCTCCTTCTTGAGTCAAAGGAAAACCTTTAGGCTGCTCAATGTAAACTTCTTCTTCCAATTCTCCATTCAGAAATGCTGACTTCACATCCATCTAATATACTTTGAATTTCTTAAAAGCTGCATAGGCCAAAAACATTCTTACTCCTTTAATTCTTGCTACTAGTGAAAAAGTTTCTTCATAGTCAATTCCTTCTTGCTGTGAGTATCCCTTACATACCAATCTTGCTTTGTTTTGTAAAACTTCTCGTTGTTCATTCATCTTGTTCCTAAATACCCATTTAGTTCCAATTACATTCTTGTCTTTAGGTCTAGGGACCAATTCCCATGTCTTGTTCTTTTCTATCTGATCTAGTTCTTCTCTTATAGCATTAATCCAATGTTCATCTTCAGAAGCTTCACTAGTAGATTTAGGTTCAATTTGAGAAATCAAACATAAATGTACCTTATTCTGAGTCAGAAATCCTCTGTCCAAACTTCCAATAACTTGTTCAATAGGATGATGTCTTGATAAATACCTGTTTGGTGTCATAGTATCAGATCTTGCTTCAACTATAGATTCTTCTCTAGATTCCTCTCTGGTCTCTTCAGCATGACTCTCATTCAACAATTCACTGCCAGTCTCATAGAATAATTCAATAGTTTCAATGTTAGATTATGGATGAGTTTCTTCATCAGATTCATAATCAAGCATTCTTTCCTAAATTTTGAACTTTTCATCAACCTTAACATTTGCACTCTCAACAATAGTTTTAGTTCTCTTATTGTAACATCTATATGCTTTTCTCTTCAATATTATCCAACAAAAATACCTTCATCACTTCTAGGATCAAACTTTCCAATATCATCATCTCTCTTTATATAACATTTTCTTCCAAAAATTCTAAAATACTTAACTGAGGGTGCATGTCCAAACCATAATTCATAAGGTGTCTTTTCTGTGTCTGCTCTAATTTGTACTTTGTCATTGTATATACTATTGTATTCACTGCTTCTCTCCAAAATGCCTTTGCTAAATCATTCTCAAATAACATAGCTCTTGTTGCTTCAGTTACTGATCTATTTCTTCTTTCTGCAATACCATTTTGTTCAGGTGTTCTAGGGGCTAAAAACTATCTCTTAATACCATTCACTTCATAAAAAGTGTTAAAATCTCTAGAAGTAAATTCACCACCTCTATCAAATCTCAAACATTTAATATTTATTCCAGATTCATTCTCAACTTTGTTCTTAATGATCTTAAACTTATCAAATGCTTCAGATTTTTCTTCCAGAAATGCAATCCACATCATTCTTGTAAAATCATCAACAAGAATCATAAAATACCTTTCTCTATAGAATCCTCTAGTCCTGGTAGGACCGCTCAAGTCTGTATGAACAATCTCTAACTTCTTTGCCAATGTGAACTTCTTACTAGGAAATGAACTTCTCTTCTGCTTAGCCATCACACATTCTTTGCAAATCATGTTAGTAGGCTTCATAATTTTAGGCAAATCCCTTACCGCAAGTGTAGTACTCACTTTCACAATATTATCAAAGTTTATATGACAAAACCTTCTATGCCATAACCAACTTTCATCAATTTTAGTAATCAAACATGTCATCTCAGTAGGATTCAACTTAAATACATTACCTCTGGCTCTAGATCTAGTTCCAATCAGATTTCCATCTTTATCCTTTATCACACAAGTTTTCTCAATAAACCAAACTTGATATCCCTTATCAACTAACTATCCAACACTCAAAATATTATGTTTCAATCCATCCATGAAGTAAACATCATCAGTATTAGTCTTTCCATCAAGAGTAATAGATTCTATACCTTTAATCAAACAAGGTGCATTGTTACCAACTCTAACAACTCCTCCATCATAATTGTTAAACTTTATGAACTTATTCATATCTCCAGTCATATGATGTGAACAACCACTATCTATAATCCAATCAACTTTCTTTTCAACTTGCGAAACTAAGGTTTTTTCTTCCTGAACATTAGTTTCAGAATTTTATTCTTTAATTGCTACAAATCCTATTTCATCATTATTCTCAGTATCACTTTCACTTAAAGTTCTTTCAATACTAGCTTCAAGGTCTTCATCATTAGCATAATAACATTCTTTAGATCTTCTAGGCTTGAAATTGTTTATGTACTTCTTTACTCTTTTAGGACATTTAGATGCAAAATGACCATATTCTTGACAAGTCCAACATTTAAAAAATTTCTTACCGTCTGGTTCTCTTTTCACAAGAAAGGAAATACCATCTTCAATCTTCTTGTCTTCTTCATTTCTAGATCTACTGTTGCCAGCATAATCTCCACTCACACTGATGCTTCTTGACAATTTAGGGTGAACACTAAGAGTACTGAATGCTATCTCCATTCTAGGTAAGTCTCCTGATAACCTGAGGTTCATTTCTGTTGCTTCCAATCTTCCAAGAAGAGTCTCTCTTGTAAAGTTCGTAGTACAAGGTATAACTTGTTCAATCATCTATGTTGTCTGCTTAAATATAGGATTCAATATCCTCATAATTTTCCATATCACTTCATTCTTTGTCTTTGTTCCTCCAGAAGATTTTATCCCAACAACAATTTCTGACATTCTACCAATATAGCTTCTAACAGATTCATCTTCCAACATTCTTATATCTTCAAATGCACATATCCAATCATGTAATCTAACTCTTTTTGCATGTTCATCACCTTCAAAAGTAGAGTGCAAAGCTTTCCAAATTTCATGAGACTTTTTCAAACATTTTACTTGACTATATTCATTCTTTGGAAGTGCTGTCAAAAGTGCTTCTCTTGCAAGTATGCTACACATGAATAAATCTCTCTCATCATTAGAGCATGTCTCAAGATCATCTTCTTCAATGATAGTCTTATCATTCTTTGTAGACAACCAATAACTTGGTCCTAAACATAATAGATGTGTCTTCATCTTCTCTTTCCAACTGTCAAAATTTACTCCATCAAACTTAGGGCTTTCTTTCCTAAAATTTGCCATGGATCTTCTTAAGCTGTTAAACTTCTCTTTCAAGGACCTACTACTCTGATACCAATTGTTAGAAAGTAAAGTCCACCAAGATAACTGAGAGGGGGGGGGGGGGGTGAATCAATTATCAGATGATTATAATTTTTATTATCTTCAACAACATTAAACCATAAAAGCAATATAATTACCAACCATAGAAAGATATTCATACACAATTACACAATAACACAAGATATGTTGACTAGGGAACCTCTTGATCAAAGAGTAAACCCCGGTGGGAATGATGCCCACAAAAGATGCACTAATATGAATATTCCTTGTGAAAGGATGGACTCTATTAGGAGTCTTATGAAATACATTCAGTACATATAAATCCCTGTTAGGAGATTTTGAATCCCTGTTAAAAGATTCTAACCTTGTTAAGAGTTATGGAAGACAGAAGGACCCACTGCCCAAACAGCTTCAGGGTAAGATCACTGAACTCACTGTCCAAATAATCTTTGCATTATTAAATAGAATAATATGTTACCTCTTCTCTAACTGTGCCAAACCGCACTCACTGCTACAATAGATCTCAATTTCAGATCTCTATACTTTGCATGTCTTCCTTCACAATTTTGCTCTCATACTTAGCTCTTTCCTTCACTTCATGCATACTACAACACAAATCATCACTATCTCTACTAAATCAACATGGAAATACATTCCTTCCTTTATACCACACTGAAATAATTACAAATGAGTTGGCACACAATTAAAAAATAAAAGTTTTCACACGCTACACCAAAATTACATAAAACTATCAGCTTCCAAATAAAATAAATCTTCACTTTTGTGACTTCGAAGTTTGCACTATCATCCATGTCACTATCAATGTGTCACTAACTTCCCTTTAACTGTGCAAAGCCAGATTCCATCCCAATTAGGAGATATCATCCGATTGCCAAAAACTGCTACTCAGGAACACTGCTTGAATACTGCTTCCACCAAAATGATCATAAATTTCATGAATAAAAGAATTATTTTCTGCACTATTAACCATAGACATATAACATATCAAAGAATATATCATCAATTTTGTATAGCTCCAACTACAATATATGATGTGCGCTAATCAAAACACTGTCTGCTTCTCTACAAGTCTTTGGTAAAACACTGTTTTGACATCAATGACAATCATAGTTAAACTCTCTAGAAGTAAATTCTCCACCTCTATCAGATCTCAAGCATTTAATCTTCATTCCAAATTCATTCTCAAATTTATTCTTAAAAATATTAAGCTGATGAAACGCTTCAAACTTTTCTTTAAGAAATGCAATCCACATCATTCTTGTAAAAACATCAACAAGAATCATAAAATACCTTTCTCTATAGAATCCTCTAGTCCTGGTAGGACTGCTCAAATCTGTATGAACAATATCTAGCTTTTCTACAGATGTAAACTTCTTACTGGGAAAAGAACTTCTCTTCTATTTAGCCATCACACATTCTTTGCAAATCATGTTAGTAGGCTTCATAATTTTAGGTAAATCCCTTACTGCAAGTGTAGTACTTACTTTCACAATATTGTCAAAGTTTATATGACAAAACCTTCTATGCCATAACCAACTGTCATCAATTTTAGTAATCAAACATGTCATCTCTGTAGGATTCAACTTAAATACATTACCTCTAGTTCTAGATCCAGTTCCAATCAGATTTCCATCTTTATCCTTTATCACACAAGTTTTCTCAGTAAACCAAACTTGATATCCCTTATCAACTAACTATCCAACACTCAAAATATTATGTTTCAATCCATCCACAAAATAAAGATCATCAATATTAGTCTTTCCATCAAGAGTAATAGATCCTATACCTTTAATCAAGCAAAGTGCATTGTTTCCAACTCTAACAACTCCTCCATCATATTCGTTAAACTTTATGAACTTTTTCATGTCTCCAGTCATATGATGTGAACAACCACTATCTATAATCTAATCAGCTTTCTTTTCAACTTGAGAAACTAAGGATTTTTCTTCCTTAACATCAGTTTCAGGATTCTCTTCTTTAATTGCTACAAATCCTATGTCATCATTATTATTAGTATCACTTTCACTTAGAGTTGTCTGTATAGTAGCTTCAAGATCTTCATCATTAGCATAATAACATTCCTTAGATCTTCTAGGTTTGAAATTATTTCTATACTTTTTAACTCTCTTAGGATATTTAGATGCAAAATGACCATATTCTTGACAAGTCCAACATTTAAAAATTTTATTACCGTCTGGTTCTCTCTTCACAAGCAACGTAATACCTTCTTCAATATTCTTGTCTTCTTCATTTCTAGATCTACTACTGTCAGCATAATCTCCACTCACACTGATGCTTCTTGACAAGGTAGGGTGAACACTAAGAGTACTGAATGTTGTCTCCATTCTAGGTAAGTCTCCTGATAACCTCAGGTTCATTTTTGTTGCTTCCAATCTTCCAAGAAGAGTCTCTATTGTAAAGTTCATAGTACAAGGTATAACTTGTTCAATCATCTATGTTTTTTCTTAAATATAGGAGTCAATGTTCTCAAGATTTTCCATATCACTTCATTCTTTGTCTTTGTTCCTCCACAAGATTTTATACCTGTAACAATTTCTGACATTCTACCAATATAGCTTCTAACAGATTCATCTTCCAACATTCTTATATCTTCAAATGCACATATCCAATTATGTAATCTAACTCTTTTTGCATGTTCATCACTTTCAAAATTAGAGTGTAACGCATTCCAAATTTCATGAGATTTTTTAAAACATTTTACCTGACTATACTCATTCTCCGGAAGGGCTGTCAAAAGTGCTTCTCTTGCAAGTATGTTACACATGAATAGATCTCTTTCATCAGTAGTACATGTTTCAAGATTATCCTCTTCAATGATAGTCTTATCATTCTTTGTAATCAACCAATAACCTGGTCCTAAACATAGTAGGTGTATCTTCATCTTTTCTTTCCAGCTGTCAAAATTTACTCCATCAAACTTAGGGCTTTCTTTCCTAAAATTCACCATGAATCTCCTTAAGCTATTAAACTTCTTTTTTAAGGACCTATTTCTCTGATACCAATTTTTAGAAAGTAAAGTCCACCAAGATAACTGAGAGGGGGGGGGGGGGTGAATCAGTTATCTGATACTTATAACTTTTATCAAATTCAACAAGATTAAACTATGTAAGCAATATAATTACCAACCATAAAAATATATTCATTGAAAATAACACAATGAAACAAGATATGTTGACTAGGGAACCTCTTGATCAAAGAGTAAACCCCCGTGGGATTAATTCCCACAAAAGATGCACTAATATGAATATTCCTTGTGAAAGGATGGACTCTATTAGGAACCCACTGCCCAACTAGCTTCAAGGTAAGATCACTGAACACACTATCTAAATAATCTTTGTATTACTCAATAGAATAATATGTTACCTCTTCTCTAACTATGCCAAACCACACTCACTATTACACCATATCTCAATTTTAGATATCTGTACTTTGCATGTCTTCCTTCACAAATTCGCTTTCACATTTAGCTCTTTTCTTCAATTCATATCAATCCACTACCCTACAACAAGGAAAAACATTCCTTCATTTATACCACACTCAAATAATTACAAATGAGTCAGCATATAATTAAAAAATGAAAGTTTCCACACGCTACATCAAAATTACGCAAAACTGTCAGCTTACAAATACAATAATTCTTCCCCCGTATGACCTCGAAGTTTGTGTTGTCATCCACATTACTAAAAATGTGTCTTCAACTTCTCTTTAACTGGACAAAACTAGATTCCAACACGATTAGGAGATATCATCCGATTTCCACAAACTGCTACTCAGGAACATTGCCTGAATACTGCTTCCACCAAAATGCTCATAACATCGATGAATAAATGAATTACTATTATGCTCTTAACCATATACATATAACATATCAAAGAGTATATCCTCAATATTGCATAGCTCTAAATGCAATATCTCACGTGCACTAATTCGAACTCTGTCTGCCTCTTTGCAAGTCTCTGGTAAATCACTATGTTGACATCAATGAAAATCATAGTCATGAATGCAACAACAACTGTTATAGAATGGCTGCCAAACATTTAGCATTCATTCCTAAAAATTATGGGGCATATGTCTGATTTGTACTCTGTTTAACATAAACACCTATTTTCCTGTAGTAGCAGAATGTGGTATAGCTTCAACCCATTTAGTGAAATACTCAGTAGCAATGATGATGAATTTTTGTCCTCTTAATGAGTTCAAATTCATTTGACCTACTAAGTGAAAGGCCCTTTGTTGAAAAGGCCATTGTATGATAGATGGAATAAGCTCCCTATTTGGAGCATGTATCATATTTCTATGCATTTGACACTTCTTAAAGGATTGGCATATCTAATAAAATAAATTTGCATAGTAGGCCAGTATTAACCAGCCCTAAGTTGTTTCCAAGCCAGTGCAAGGCCATTAGAGTGAGAAGAATAGACACCCCCATGGACTTCAGCTAATGCACATTCAGATTCACCTCTCTCTAGATATCTAAGAATTGTTCTATCTAGAACCCTCCTAAACAAGTCACCATAAATGATGGTATAGAAGGAGGCATTACGAATAAGTTGGCATTTTTCATTACGAGTAAGGTTATTGGGTATAATTTGATCACATACGAAATAATAGATTTTAGCATAGTGGGAGGAGTTGTGACCAATAATGGTATAAACAATGTGATTAACATGAGATTCATATGCATGGAACCATAGCTCTTCTACTAGGAATTCATATCAAGATTCATGTTCTTGTGACTATAGAATGGAAGCAAGTGTAGACATAGTATCAACAACTTTGTTCTTAGCTCTAGGAATCTGTTGGAAGGTCACAAAAACAAATTAGTTCTTAAGATCATCAATCATTTTATTATAGGGCATCAAATTCTCATCCTTGATTTGATATTCATTATTTTTTTTATTGATGATGAGTTGAAAATCTCCAAAGATATGTAATTCAGTAATCTTCCACTCAATAGCCAATTTGATCCCATTCGTTAAAGCCTCATATTTAGCAATATTATTTGTGCAAGGGAAAAAAAGATTGTATGCTTTAGGTATGGGGTATCCTTAAGGTATGACAAAGAGAAATCCAGCACCAGAACCATTTTGTGTGTAGGATCCATCAAATAACATTTTCTGGGTGCGCTTAGTCACACACATGATAGATGAATTAGGAAAATCAATTTGCATGTGCATTATCTTGTAAAGGGAATTCAACCAATTGATCAACATTGCTTGTCCTTTTATGGCCTTACAATCAATATACTCAATGTTAAATTTAGAAAGAATCATCATCCATTTAGCTAGTCGACAAGTATGGGTAGCTTTACTTAGTAGATATTTCAATGGATCAATTTTTTCTACAAGTTGTGTAGTATGTGCCAACATATAATGTCTAAGTTTTTGGGACACAAATACCACTGCAAGGCAAGATTTTTCAATATTGTTGTAATTGGTCTCATAATCTACTAATGTTTAGTTGATGTAGTAGATAGCTCTTTCTTTTCCTATCTCATCTTGTTTGTTAGGAATGAATGCAAACTATTTTGGCAGTCATTCTATAGCAGTTGTTGTTGCATTCATGACTTGGATTGTCATTGATGTCAACACAGTGATATTCTGGATATTAGCAGGAAAGAAGGTACAATTTTGTTTTATGCACATGTTGTATTGCAGATTGGCTTTTACATAGTTGATGGTATGTTCTTTGGTGTGTTATTAACCTATGGTTAATAGTGCAAAAAGAAATTCATTCATTTGTAAGAGTTATGAGCATTTTGGTGAAAGCAATGTTTAAACAGTGTTTCTATGTAGCGATGTTCAGAAATCAGAGGATATCTCTTAGCTGGGATGGAATCTGATTTTGCACAGTTAAAGGGATGTTGGAGACTCATTAATGATGATGTGGTTCATAGCACAAACTTCAAGGATATGTTTGGAGAAAGTTACAGTAACTGGAAGCCGACAGTTTTATGTGAATTATGTGTGTAGCGTGTAGAATCTATTATTTTGTAATTGAGAACCGACTCATTTGTAATTATTTGAGTTTGGTATATAAGAAGGAATTTTTTCCTTATTGTAATGTGTACTATGAAGAGTGAGATGTGAATATATGCATGAAGTGAAGAAAAGAGCTAATTCAGTGATGAAGGAAGACTTGTGAGTACAGAGATCTAGAATTGTGATCTTGTGTAGCAGAGAGTGCAATTTTGGCACAGTGTGAAGGAGTTAATATATTTCATATTATTTTGTTGAATAATTCTAAGATCTTTTGGACAGTGGGTTCAGAGATCTTGCCTTGAAGCTGTTTGGGCAGTGGGTCCTTCTGTCTTCCATAAACTCTTAACCGGGTTAGAATCTTTTAACAGGGATTCAAAATCTCCTAACAAGGATTTATATGTACTAAATGTATTTCATAAGACTCCTAACAGGGTCCATCCTCTAACAAGGAACTTTCATATTAGTGCATCATTTTGTAGGCATCATTCCCACCGGGGTTTACTCTTTTCAAGAGGTTCCCTAGTTAACATATCTTATGTTATTGTGCAATTGTGTATGATTATCTTTCTATGGTTGATCAGTACATTGATTATATTATTTAAAGCTGTTGAATGGATAAATTATCTGATAATTGATTCACCCCCCCCCCCTCTTAGTTATCTTGGGGATCTTTACTTTCTAACACTTGTTATGCCAATAATGTTCCTAAGGATGTAGTTGTACCTGAAACATATAGAATAAGAGGATTTATAGAAATAAGAGGCATCAAGATAGGTGGATTAGCCAAATATTCCTTAATCTGATTCAATATTTTCTCACATTCTTCATTCCATACACACTTAACTCCTTTATGAAAGTTCTTGTTAAATGGTTGTGCTCTGTTAGCAAGTTGACAGATGAATAGGCCTAATAGACTATAGGCATCCTTGTAGACTTCTCATTTGAATAATGTTTCTTGGGGGTGGAATATCCATGATAGCTTGAAATTTTTCATGGTCAACCTCAATTCCTTTATCTGATATGATATAACCAAGTAGTTTTCCATAGGTAACCCCAAATGCACAATTTTTAGGATTTACATCTTAGCTTAAATTGTTCTATATGATCTAGGATTAATCCCAAATCTCTAAGATGCATGTTTCTCTTATGAGACTTAGCTAGGGTGTCTTCCACATAATCCTCCATAGTTTTATGCATCATGTCATGAAATATTGTGTTTATATCTCATTGACATGTAGCTCCAGTATTTTTAAGTCCAAATGGCATAACATTCCAACAAAAAATTCCCCATGCACAAGTGAAAGTTATTTTCTCTTGAAATTTAGGAGCAATTTTGATTTGTTTATATCCCAAGAATCCATCCATTAAATAATATATCTCATATCTCATTGTCATGTCCACTATCATGTCAATATTAGGGAGTGTAAAATCATCCTTAAGGCATGCTTTGTTTAGATCTCGAAAATCAATGCATACTCATATGGATTTATTTGGTTTAGACATAGGTACAATGTTGGATATCCATTCAGCATAATCAATAGCCCTTATGAATCCATCTTTAAGGAGCTTTTATAGTTCATCTTTGACAAGGAGAGCTAATTGTGGATGTATTTTTTATATATTTTATTTGATAGATTTAGCACCAGGAGCTATAGATAAGTAATTCATGATAAGATTAGATTCAAGCTCTGGCATGTCTGAAAAAGTCCAAGAAAAATTTATCCTTTTTTGCAAGAATAAATATGTTAATTTCATTTTCTCTTCCTCTGACAAAGACTGAGCTAATTGTATGACATGAGGTACTTCATCTATCCCAATGTTGAATGGCTGAGTAGGCTCTATCAAAACTGATGATATTTCTTGAAAGTAGCTAGGTAGACTACTAAGTATCTCATTTGTAGGTGCCTCAAAGAGGTTTTCACCCTTATATATGTCTTTTCTTTTCACTATTTTTGGCTCTGACACCACCACAACATGGTTTTTTCCATCAGAGCACATATTTCTTTTTCTTTTGTGACTAAGATACTTGATGTTCAACTCATTCATACTTTTTGTTGGTTCGTTGGTGGAAGAGACTATAGGCTCAAGAGTGTTTAAGTAGCAGGCAATCTCATAGTCATTTTGAAAGGTCAAGGGATCAGGTTGTTAGTTTTGTCATGACCAATCAATAAGGTTGGGATGCATAAGAGAAAGGGATGTGGAAGGTTAAAAATTATTCATGTGGTGGGAATCATTTCTAGTGACAAGTAATTCAGAATCTATATGGTCCCCTTAAAAAATATCTAAATCAATAAGACTTCTAGCATTGTCAACTTAGTCAAAAAGGATGATATGCAGATTTGACTTGTCAAGCCCTATGAGTGATTCATCTTCTACCTTAGTTTTATTACCATAGAAATGAATGACATCAACTCCTACCTCCATAGATGCAAACGAGAGAGAATCTCACTAATATTCCCCAAAGTCACTACTTTCAGTTCTATGTACCAATCTAACAAAAGTTACATGTATGTGTTCTTCCTTAGGATCTTCAATATCTAAAGCATAGTTCTGGTGAGAAGTAAAAGCTTCAGAGGTGTGATTAGTATGTTCTTCAATTTCTCCCCAAAGAAGAGAAGTGGAGGGGAAAAAATCTTATCTCTCTTGAGAAATAGTGTTAATGGGTTTAGTTTCCTTTTCATACTCTTCTATATCATTTGATTCTTCATCAAGAGAGGGTCCATTATCAATAGTAGAAAATCCAAAACCATTTTTTTCTTTAGACTTATGTCCCCCCAGTAGTACTTAGTGGTTCAACAAGAGAATGTTTATGATCACTCAAAGGACCATGACTTGAATATCCCATTTTAGCTAGAAAATCATATCCCTCGCTATATTTTTTTGGGATAATTTCAATAGTAGATGTAGAAATCTTGGTGTCTTCTCCATGGTATATCCATTCACTAAGAACTCTTTCTTCATTTTCATCTTCCATAGGAAATGAGGATTGAACAAAAGTGTCATAGATATTCATAATGGAGGAAGACAATTTCATATCCATAGAAGGTTTACAATAAGACCAAGGATAAATGGGAAGTGATGAAATAGAATCCAACCAATATTCCCCCATCCTAGTATTCAACAGTTTCATTTTCCTTTCACATTCAGCTAGTTGGTTTCTTCAACTACTCTATTAAGTGGTACAAAATTTTTTGCAATGAGAGAATTTACTGACATAGTGTTATCCCCTGGAATAGAAACCTCAGTGCTATTATAAGGAAACTTGATACATTGGTGATATGTAGATGACACTGCTTGCATGTCATGTATCCTAGGTCTTCCTATAAATATTTTGTATCCACTGGTAGATCTAGAACTTGGAAGACAACATCTTTCTCAACTGGACCTACTCAAATAGGAAGTACAAAAAGGCCCTTAGAAGATCTTTCTTCTTCATCATAAGATTTAATTATGATATTTCTCCTAGGATCAATGGTGTATTCAGAGAAAACCAACTATTGCAGCAATTTATATGTACAAAGGTTCAACCCTACACCTCCATCTATCAACATGTGCTTCACATGGGTTTTAAGGATTTTGACCTCAATGTGTAAAGCTAGATTGTGTAGATGGTTGAGTGACTTATCATCCTCCTTAGAAAAGGAGAGGTAATGAGGTTTAATGAGATGGTTAACCATGGTCTATAATGAATCACCATCAATGTCATTAGGAACATTTGTCATGAGTAATGTTTTCTCTAGGATATCCTTATGAATAGGGAAAATTTGTAACAACTCAAATATAGATATCTGAGTGGGAGTATGTTGCAATTGGTCCACTAGACTATAGTTTAACTTGATTAATGTGGATGTGTGCTTAGAAGATGAGGTCCCGAACTATCTAGGTGTTGAATTCTTAGAAGAATGAGGCACATTAAGCAATATTTTTTATTGACTTAGAGTCGCAACATTCAAGTTCTCAGTATATGTATGTGTTGGGGATTTGAATCCTTTGAGGATAATCATAGGCTATTTCATTTGTGTGTTCTTAGTTTAAAATTCATAAGACCACAATCGTGTGTAAAAAAACCAATACTCCTAAGGATAATCTGAGGTGATTCATCAATATCTAAGTCGTAGCCTTCCTTCTTACCCTTGAACCTAATCATGTTTATGCTCTCATAAGTTGGTTCAAGCATCTGTATGACATTGTCATTATCCATGCAAGTGTAGTTGATCTTATCTCCCTCATCCTTAATTTTAGATCCTTCTCCTTATTCGTACTTGGGTAGTGGTTTAGTATAGACCTTGTGATCAACATTAGTCATGTGTCCATCCACCCCAACTTTATTATTATCAATAAGGTCTTGAATGAGGTGTTTAAGTCTCATACAATTGTCATTTTTATGACCTTTGTTCTTGTGATTGTTGCAATAATTCTCATCATTCCACCACTTAGGCTTAACTTTATTTTCATAAGATTTTGACTTGTCTAGTAATGTGATGATCTTGTTTGATACCAAAGTTTTCAATACCACTTCAAGTGAGTCTCCTAGAGGTGTAAAAGTGTTCTTAGGTTTGGGCATCCATGATGGTCTACCCTTGCTAAAGTCATTGGACCTTCTTAAATCATAAGGTTGGGAAGCCTCTTTTTGTTTGGTAGCTTGGATGCCACTAGTCAATTTGAAGATAGGTTCTTTGGGCATGTTTGTAGGTGTTTCAATAATACCATCATTCACTACTTACTTGTTTTTTTTCATGATTGTGATTTACCCTTGTCTTTTCCATTGTTATTGTTATGATTATAGTTCTTATTGTTAGACTTGTCCTTTTTCAAACTAATTTCACCCTTCTTGACTAGAACATCTTCAATTCATAGGGAACTTTCTATCATCATGTCAAATGTAGCAAAGAGTTTCTTTCTAAGCCCATAGTGTAATTTAGGAACAAGGTTATTGACAAAAATATCAATCTTCTCAATTTTAGGAATTTGTCTAGGGTAACATGAATAAACCTCCCTCCATCGGTGAAGGAAACCCACAAAGGATTCCCCTTGGCATTTTTTGATATTTCATAGATCTAGCATTGTGACAACATGTTGAATGTTGTAAGAGTATTTTTGAATGAATCTTTGCACTAGTTGGTCAAATGAATTAAGCGGAGGAGATAGTTGAGTGAACCACTCCATAGCTTGACCACTAAGGCTCCTAGGAAATAGTCTCATAAGATATGTGGGTTCATCCAAGAATTCCATACTTAGTGTGCAAAATTCCCTAACATGGTCATGAGGATCTCCACTACCATCATACTTGTCATATTTTGGAAATTCAACCTTATGAGGAAAAGGAGGCATGTATAAATCTTTTTCAAATGGAAATGAACATATAGCCTCAAGTGAAAAGGATGTCCTTAGTTGTTCTCCTTTGTCAATTGTAGCATTTCTTTCTTCATCTCTTCCATTTTTTTCTTCATAACCTCTAATTCAGATGGTTCCTCTTTTTTTATCAAGTTGTCAACATCAAATTTGTGAGGTAACTTAACTCCTGGTGAGGCTAACTACATGAAGTATTTTTCTTTGTCTTGATTCAAGGTCAATTTCATGAGTTTTTGCAAATTTTTGTCTTGTTGGAATTGTAGGATGTCTTCTTCAGTTATCTCAACATTTGAATTGAATCACTCCATGAACCATGTGAAACATCTCTAGTGTGTTGAGAGGTACATTGTGAGACATGTCTAGAGGTGTGATGTTCAAAGTCTTGGTCCAAATGTTCTTGATTTCCTTGTCCAAAGTGTTTGGTCCTAATTGTTTTAAAATTTCATCAATCCTCCCATTTCCCTCTTCCATGGTTAGAGTTTAAGAAACACTATTTTTTGACCTAGGTGAGGATAGTGTAGACTCACTAAAGGTTTTAGCCAAGGGAACAAAACCCCAAGGTTCATGTTCTCCTCTAGGTGATTTTTCAAAGTTTTCCTTGGGTTTCTTTCCTTGGTAGATTTGATATCTAGTTGTAACTGGCATGAAATAATATTGTCAAGAGATAAATAGGATGACTTAGAATGACTTGATTTTCAAACTAGGTAAGCAAAGTGTCCACTTACCCAAAGTGAAAAGGTGTAAAAATATAGAAAAGATAACTTGCCACAAAATTCCCTAGATGTAGGTAGATACCCTATGTACGATACTTGTGAACAAGAAAAGATAAGATATATGTATCCAAAAGAGATGATACAAAGAGGATGGACAAGTGGACAATATACTAACCAAGAGTGTTGTCAAGAGATCCAAGTAATATTTTCCAACTAAAGGTGACTCCTAACATGATGAAATGTACCAAATAATAGGAAGAGCTAAGGATAACAATGAGAAGCTATGTTGACAACGTTTAAGCTTAGTTTGAAAGTTTGATTTCAAAGGATTGTGATGGTTGACTGACAAGTTTAGAGTGTTTTCTAGACCAATTTTGATTGTTTATGTTGAAAGAAAATGATGTGAACAAGAAATAGTCTTCAAACAATCAAACAAGGGACAAAGCAACCTTGTGGATACAAGCACTTGTGAGGTATAATTTTTTTTTCAATGTTCCAAGAGTGTCAAGTGTATGTTCACAAATATTTCCATGGGTCTCAACACAAATCAAAGACTCATCAAGAAAGAGCTACCTAAAGTAAATGGTTAGTATCAAAACCTTTGCCTACAACTTGGTATTCCTTAGCCTCACACAAAGTGATGTTGGCCTTTTTCACGGACTATGCACATTGTGGATCAAAAGAAGAGTCACAATGCTCATATCGCAAAGGCTCCCAAACACCACATTCATGCTTTAAAACATCTAAGGGAATACATATGGTGAGTGTAAATATTTAGGCAAACCGGGTAATCCACATGAATCAATCCTTGCATAAAGATAATGATACTTTCAGGAGTAAGTTGGGTAACCTCTAACTTAAGGTATCTAGTAAGGACCTCCATTCATGATTACCCCTTGTAGTTCTGCACAAAGCATTAAGGCCTATATCCATAAAAGAACTCAAAGAGTATAGTATCACAAGCAATAATGAGGCCTCTCAACCCTATACAAGTTGAATGTATCCTCCTTGTAGTCTTGTAAATAAGATTAAGACCGTAAGGTCCTAGAAGCATCTAAAAAAGCATAGTCTTGTAAGAAAGATTGAGGCAAATAGGCCCTATGCATTTTGAAACATTAGAAATATAAATAACCACATCTTCCATGTCTTTGGATTCAAGGAAAATTTTGATTATAGTGGGATACAATAGCTAGGTTTTCTTATTCCCCACTTGGGTCATTCCCAAAAGATTGTGCTCTTGGCAGACCCTCTAAAGGTAAATGCAATAAATTAAAAATGGATAGCTAATGGAGGTCTAGATTTTTTATTCTCTAGAGAAGAAAAGAGCATACTCCCTACTCCATAGTGTCTCCCAAACACATCAAGAACATGTTCATTTACCAAAACCAACTAATTAAGCTATGTGCCTATAAAAATAAAGAGCAATGCTAATAAAAGGCACACAAGTTAATTTGTATCTCCAAGGATTAAAACTCATAATTGAATGATTTTATCATGCATTGAACTATGTGCAAATAAAGTGCAAGCTAATCACAAAATGCTCTTTTAAAAAAAAATTCTTTTGACCTAGTTAGCAAGATATGATTAATTTTCTATTATTACAGTCCCAAAAATAAAAATTCAAAGAAGAGACCCCTGTTAAAGATCTGAGAACTTTCCAAAAATATAAATTTTTAGAAATATCCCTTAATTTGTGCCCTAGAGACCCATTGACCACTTTTCAAAAATTGACTATTTGAGCCATGTTCTTGCATCTAAATTAAAAACACAAATAAGTAACCCACTATATAATTCTCAGACCTTTCCAAAACTTTTCTTTTTAAAAAAATGCACTGATTTGCAACCACAAACAAATTTTCATGAAAAATCAATAAAAAATTATAACTCGTGGAACAATGATAAAATTTTTTTTTTTTTTTTGAGTGAGACACCTCTGATCCATTCCCCAGTTGCAAAAGAACTTTTAGTTGAAAAAACTAAGCCATTTGGAAGATATGACCAAATCATTCAAAAAGTTAGGGCTTTTTTCCTTCAACTCAACCTACACAAGGGTTAGCCTTATAAATGAAAGTGAGTATCCAAAATTCATGGGTTAGCCCCACGATGGGCACCACAAATGTGAGACAAAAAGTGTGGTCACTTATATAAACCCTTATATCTAAGAGATCCAATAAAATTGGAGTCTTAGAAGGTGGCTTATAGCTTCATATCCATAGCATGCAAGAATTATTTAGATAAAGATGGTGGCTCTCAAATGAACTCAATAAGAAAGATTCCTGTAAGGTGCACTATAGAATGGAAGATTCAAGTAGATATCAAGCAATGAGAGTGAAATTATCCAAGATCTCCATGATGAATGAAAATGAAAAGTAATCTAAGATGAGATGTGAGAGATGAAAGATTGAGCTTAAATGAAATGCAAGAGTTTAAGGAAAGTAAATCTAAGATAACTAGATGAAAGATTACTATCCATGCTAATTAGACTAGATTAACTGATGCAGGAGCATCCTGGGTGTAAGAGCAATCTTGCATCACCCAAAAATATTTATGTTTTTATTCAATAAAGGGCTATTTTGTGCAGAGCTACTATTTATGGAAAGTTACTATTTTTGGTAATTTTCGTATGTGCTCAGAATGATCTGATTTCTTTCTTGGAGGTTCATTTTGGTCATATAAGTCTGCCAGTAAAGTTTCATTGCCAGATCAAGTGTATATTGGAAGATATTAAAGATTTTCGGTATTGGCAGCAGGGTACAGAAACTTTGAACTCAGTTTTGAAGGCTTTAGAGGCCCCGGATGAGGTCAAAAATTTGGGTGACAGGCGCTTGTGCCAGTCAAGTCTGTAGAGCGCTTCGTGGCGTTTCCGAAATGGGGTTATAGTAGCCGAGCGGGTCAACTGGTGATGACTCATGGTCTTCGGAAGTTGGGCCACCTGAAATGGCGAAAAATAATTTTCTTCAAAATTTATGTTCGGGTTTCAAAGGTTATCTTGAGCCGACTATGATGTAATAAAATGTAAAATAAAATAATTCTAAGTTTGGTCGGCCTTATTGGCTAAAATTCTGGAACCTTCCCAGGCGGTGGATAATTGCCTATATAAGGAAGGCTGTATTATTGTCTTAGGCAGTTCAGAATAGTTCTGGGTAGTAGATCTGGGTATTGATTCGAGGCTTTGTCCTACAGAATATTGTAAGGGAATGCCCATGTGGCTTTGCATATTGTAATTCTGAAAGTTTGTAATTCCACATTTGTGGAGATAATAAGAAGCCAATTTTCTGTTCTTGCATATTGTTGTTGTTTCTCTATTTCTGTTATGTGTTTGTGGTATTAAGGGGAGCACCCTTCATCAAGTGGTATCAGAGCAGGAGTTCTTGAGTGTGTAAACAGATCGCTGACTGTGAGGCAGTTTGCACCAGGACCGTGGCTAGGGTTTCAGTGCGCATCGCGAAAATGCCTCCACGAAGAGAACGTGGCGGAAGAGCTGGTGTTGTAACACCTGAGGTTAGAGAGCTGCAGAGACAAGTGCGAGCATTGCAAGAAGAGATTTGCAGAGGAATGAATCTTAATGTCAGAGATGAAAGCGAGGATGAAGCCGAAGAAGAATATCAAGGAGGAGAAGTTGAAATTGTGAACCAGGAGGAAGAAAGACTTTTTCGGGCGATTTCCAAGATTGGGAAAAGACCTAAGATTGAGGTTCCTGCATTTTCTGGAAATCTTAACCCAAAGGAATTGATCGACTGGATCAATGAATGTGAGGAATATTTTGAGTATGAAGATGTTGAAGATCCTGATAGGGTCAAATTTGCGAAGGCCAGATTGAAAGGTCATGCGAAGATATGGTGGCAAGAGATTCAGTTGGAGCGAAATAGAAGGGGAAAGGAGAAAATCACGAGATGGGATCGGATGGTGGATAAATTGAAGCGACAGTTCATTCCTGTTGATTATGAGCTTGACCTACTGAAGAAAATGCAGAGTTTGAAGCAAGCAGGAAGATCTGTCCAGGAGTATACAGAGGAGTTCTATCGACTTCTCATCAGAACAGGCCATGCAGAAGCTGATAAGGAGAAAGTTGCCCGATACCTTAATGGGTTAAGGCCAAGCATTCAGGAGGAGCTGAATCTGGTTTGAATGAGCAGTATTGAAGAGGCATACCAGTTTGCCCTAAAAGTAGAGGAAAAGCTGAACAAGAAGTTTGAGAGCAGACAAAACGGAAGAGGTCGCGGTGGACGATCTGGTGGATGATCATATGGTGGCCGAAATGAAGATCCGAAAAAGAAGGATGAGGCCGGTAGCAGTCAGAATCAGCAAGGAAATAATTCCAATCGCTTCCAGGATCAGAATAATAGAGATCAGAGAGGAAGAGGAAGAGAACAAGGATCTGGAAGAGGTGGCTTCCGTGGAACATGTTTTCATTGTGGAGAAGAAGGTCATAGGGCATTTGAATGTCCTCAGCGCCAAGGCAGGACAGATAGGAGAAATGAAGGCCAGGCCAGAGTTGCACATGTAGATGAAGATGCCAGATCATCAAATTCTGAAGATGCTGAAAGAGGAGAAACATTGATTAACAGAAGAGTCCTGTTGAGTGGTGAGAATGAACCTGAGAAAAGGAGAAGCCTGTTTCGCACCAGGTGCAAGTGTGAAGGTAAATGTTGTGATGTGATTATTGATAGTGGAAGCACTGACAATTTGGTGTCAGAAGAGATGGTGACAAAGTTGAAACTCAAGAGACAGAAACACCCACATCCATATCGGATTGCCTGGGTACAGGATGACCACAAGGTCATGGTCAATGAACAATGCTTAGTGAAGTTCAAGATCAGCGGGTACCAAGATGAGGTACTATGTGATATCATCTCTATGGATGCATGTCATATGTTATTGGGTAGACCGTGGCAGTTTGACAGATGTGCTGTACATGATGGTCGTGCGAACACCTATTCCCTGACAAAGGATGGCGTGCGGCATAAGCTAAAACCATTGAAGGAGACTGAAGAAAAGGTATGTGGTAATGCAAGAATAACATTTGTTGATGGAAGGAAATTCCTAGATGGTATGAGGCATGAGCATGTGTGTTTTGCTTTAATTCCAAAAGTTGGTAAAGAAGAAGTAGAGGATGTACCTGTAGAGGTTGCAGATTTGTTGAATGAGTTTCAGGATATTGTATCTGATAATGTACCTGATGGATTACCACCGGTAAGGAAGATCAGTCATCAGATGGATTTGATTCAGGAGCCAGTTTGCCAAACAAGGCAGCACATAGAATGACACCAGCAGAAAGTGAAGAGTTGAACAGACAAGTACATGAACTGCTATAGAAAGGATTGATCCGTGAGAGTCTGAGTCCCTGTGCTGTACCAGCGGTATTAGCACCAAAGAAGAATGGAGAATGGAGGATGTGTACAGATTCTAGGGCAATAAACAAGATCACAATCAAGTACAGGTTTCCATTGCCACGAATGGATGATATCATGGACTGTTTGAGTGGAGCTGTGTATTTTTCAAAGATAGATCTGAAAAGTGGATATCATCAGATTCGGATCAGGGAGGGAGATGAATGGAAGACTGCCTTCAAGACAAAGGAAGGACTGTATGAGTGGTTAGTCATGCCTTTTGGGCTAACCAATGCACCGAGCACTTTCATGCGGCTCATGAACAAGGTTCTGAAAGAATTTCTGGGTAAGTTTGTCATTGTTTACCTAGATGATATTTTGATCTTTAGTAAGACATTGGATGAGCATATGATGCATATTCGTATGGTATTTGAGAAGTTGAGAGAAGAGAAATTGTTGATTAATTTGAAGAAGTGCAGTTTTGTGAAGAAAGAGTTGGTGTATTTGGGGTTTGTAGTTTCAGGAGAAGGTCTAAAAATGGACCCAGAGAAGGTACAGGCTATCCTTGAATGGCCTACTCCAAGGAATGCTACTGAGGTAAGATCTTTTCATGGTCTAGCTAGCTTTTACAGAAAGTTTATCAGAAATTTTAGCACTATTTGTGGACCCTTGACTGAAACAATGAGAGGGGATAGAAAAGAGTTTAAGTGGACTAATGGGGCAGAAAAGAGTTTTCAATTGTTGAAACAAAAAGTTACAGAACAACCAGTTTTAGCACTTCCAGATTTTAATAAGGTGTTTCAAGTAGATTGTGATGCTAGTGGTACTGCAATAGGAGCTGTTATGAGCCAAGAAGGTAAACCTGTTGCTTATTTCAGTGAGAAGTTAAATGATGCCAAGAGGAAATATTCTGTTTATGATCAGGAATTTTATGCTATAGTTCAGGCATTAAAGAAGTGGAGACATTATCTACTTCCTAAGGAGTTTGTTTTGTATACTGATCATCAAGCTTTGCAATATTTGAATAGTCAAGGAAAGTTGAATCAGAGGCATTTGAAATGGGTTGAGTTTTTGCAGAGTTATACATTTGTTTTGAAACACAGGAGTGGAAAGTCTAATAGGGTTGCGGATGCTCTTAGCAGAAGGCAACTATTGATGACAGAAATGCAGATTGAAGTGGTTGGGTTCAAGGAACTCAAGAATTTGTATCCAGAGGATCCTGATTTTGGTGAAGCTTGGAAAGCTTGTAAAGAACCTGTTACTCTAGACAGGACGAAATGGTTGGATTTCATCATCCAGGATGATATGCTATTCAGAGGGAGTTAGTTGTGCATTCCACGAAGTTCTATGAGGGAGAATCTCATCAAGGAGAAGCATAGCGGAGGATTGGCTGACATTTGGTCGTGATAAAACCCTTGGTTTGGTTAGTGAGAATTATATTGGCCACAGTTGCAGCAAGATGTGAAGAAGTTTGTACAGAGTTGCCGAGTATGTCAGATGGCGAAAGGAGTGAAGCAGAATACAGGGTTGTATCAGCCATTACCCGTACCAGAGAGCCTTGGGATGATATCAGCATGGACTTTGTTCTTGGTTTACCGAGGACTCAGCGGTGACATGATTCAATTTTTGTAGTGGTTGACAGATTTTCAAAGATGGCACATTTCATTCCCTGCAAGAAGACTAATGATGCTGTTCATGTAGCAAAATTGTTTTTCAGAGAAGTAGTGAGACTTCATGGTTTGCCAAAGACCATAGTTTCAGATCGGGACACTAAGTTTGTTGGATATTTCTGGCGTACATTGTGGAAGAAGTTGAAGACAGATTTGAAGTTCAGTTCATCACATCATCCCCAGACTGATGGATAGACAGAGGTGGTGAATAGGAGTTTGGGAAATTTGCTGAGATGTTTCATTGGAGATAAGCCAACAGGATGGGATTTGATTTTACCACAGGCAGAATTTGCATACAATAATTTTGTCAATAGGAGCACTGGTAAATCACCATTCCAGATTATATATGGAAGTAGTCCAAGAAATGCATCTGAATTGAGAAAGATAGATAAAGGAGAAATAAGTAGTGCTGAAGCTGAAGATTTTGCAGAACACTTGAAGAACATCCATGAGGAGGTGAGGAAACATATTAACAAGATGAACGCACAGTATAAGGCTAAGGGAGATAAGAAAAGGAGGCATAAGGAATTTCAGGTGGAGATGAAGTCATGGTTCATTTGCGGGAAGGAGCGGTTTCCGGTTGGTACATATAACAAATTGAAAATGAAGAAGTTTGGACCATGTAAGATACTGAAGAAGCATGATTCCTGAAATGCATATGAGGTAGAATTGCCTACTGGGCTGAATATTTCACCAGTGTTTAACATTTCAGATTTGACAGAGTATCATGAAGGAGGTGTTGAAGATGAGGTTGCAGCAGCACAGTGAAATATTCCAGCAACAAGTTCAGATATCAAGGAGATTGAAGACATACTGGACAGTCGTGTTGGCAGAAGCACAAGGAATAGGACATATGAAGAATATTTGGTCAAATGGAAAGGACGACCTGTTGAAGATTCATCATGGCTAACAAAGGAGGAGGTTAACCGTCTTGGTTTTCCTCTGCACCCCTGAGTCGTGACAGGGGCACTTCTCAAATTACCCCGGGTGTCTGATGCAGGAGCATCCTGGGTGTAAGAGCAATCTTGCATCACCCAAAAATATTTATGTTTTTATTCAATAAAGGGCTATTTTGTGCAGAGCTACTATTTATGGAAAGTTACTATTTTTGGTAATTTTCGTATGTGCTCAGAATGATCTGATTTCTTTCTTGGAGGTTCATTTTGGTCATATAAGTCTGCCAGTAAAGTTTCATTGCCAGATCAAGTGTATATTGGAAGATATTGAATATTTTCGGTATTGGCAGCAGGGTACAGAAACTTTGAACTCAGTTTTGAAGGCTTTAGAGGCCCCGGATGAGGTTGAAAATTTGGGTGACAGGCGCTTGCGCCAGTCAAGCCTGTAGAGCGCTTCGTGGCGTTTCCGAAATGGGGTTATAGTAGCCGAGCGGGTCAACTGGTGATGACTTATGGTCTTCGGAAGTTGGGCCACCTGAAATGGCGAAAAATAATTTTCTTCAAAATTTCTGTTCGGGTTTCAAAGGTTATCTTGAGCCGACTATGATGTAATAAAATGTAAAATAAAATAATTCTAAGTTTGGTCGGCCTTATTGGCTAAAATTCTGGAACCTTCCCAGGCGGTGGATAATTGCCTATATAAGGAAGGCTGTATTATTGTCTTAGGCAGTTCAGAATAGTTCTGGGTAGTAGATCTAGGTATTGATTCGAGGCTTTGTCCTACAGAATATTGTAAGGGAATGCCCATGTGGCTTTGCATATTGTAATTCTGAAAGTTTGTAATTCCACATTTGTGGAGATAATAAGAAGCCAATTTTCTGTTCTTGCATATTGTTGTTGTTTCTCTATTTCTGTTATGTGTTTGTGGTATTAAGGGAGCACCCTTCATCATTAACTAAGCTAAATTCAAGAAATTAAATAAAAACACTAAGCTAAATGATAATGTAATACCTCAAGATGCAACATAAGCTAAGATGCAAGGATGAGCTAAGATGAAAGAATAATGAAAACCCAAGATGCCAAGATGCCAAGATGCCAAGATGCCAAGATGTCTCCCAAAGATGCGAGAATGAGGAGAGAGCCTCCTTTAAAGAAATAAGAAATAAGAGGACGGTCAAGATTAAGAGGAAAAAGAATGAACAACGATGGAGATTAAGTCTTGGTTGATCCATGTGCTCATGTCTTTTAGAGGCAAAAAAAAGAGGCTAAGATTAAGAGGAAAAACAATGAGTGGTTGAGATAAAGAGCAAAAGACTTCTTCAAGAGTCAAAGATTCCATCTCATTCGAAAGTGCACTTTTCTTTTTATTTTTTTTATTTAATTTTAGAAATGTGATTTTCATGTGCACTTAGGATAAATGGGTTTTTTATTATTTAATTAAAAGGGCACATATTCTTTTAATTAAATAAATATAGAAGAAAGTGGTCAAACTTTAGGATATAATCAAATAAATGATTAATTAATTAAGAAAAATTGATTTCATGCAAAGAAATGGTCTGATATTTAATTTAATTTTTCATAAAGAGGGCTTATAGTTTTACTAGATCAAAATTGGGTGATTACGCCCTTCTTTGAGTTAGTGTGTGAGAGAGCACATTGATTCAAAGAAAATAATGATAGGAAGATAGTTGATATGAAGTGATGAATTGTCCTGAGAGACACTATCTATGAACTTGATCAAA